>CM040965.1:22167919-22186877 GCA_022985045.1 Macadamia tetraphylla
TATGAACTCGAGACCACTGACGAGTCCGACTCAATCCAAACACCCCTAGCATGATAGTGTCTAGCTAGCGAATACCCTCCAAGACCCTCAAATTCAGCTTCATATATTTGTTTGACTCCGAAAATGCTAAAAGAGTCGATTACCTTGCCTTTATCATCCCGTAAGACACCACCCGCACCTGCATTACCTGGGTTACCAAGCGAACTTCCATCCACATTGATCTTCATCCACGCCCTGGAAGGCTTACACCAGTGAACCTCAAGAGGTGAAGGGGAAGGTGGATTTCTAATACTTAAACCTATCTTCCGCAGGTCATCAAGTCGAAATCGAACGAACTTCTTCACTTGATCCGTCACAGCAAAGCTGAACCTCTTGCCTAATACTTTGAAAGACATACCGCCCTGGCCTTTCTTTATTTTCCTGCCTTCTTTTATTTCTTTCCCACCAAATATGGTTGATAGTGATGATCAAGCCCAACTTCCATGGCTTCTTTAGCTGAATCACTTGAGATTTCCTCTTCCACCACTGGAACAATGATTGAATGCTTGGATGATTTACCCACGCCACTCCAAAAAAATCTAAAAAACTCTTCCATATTGATATGGAGAATGAACAGTGTAAAAAAATATGAACCATACTTTCTTCAGCCTTTCCACACAGATTGCATCTGGATGGGAGATAAACACCTTTTTGGCAAACCAGGTCGTCCGTTGGGATTCTACCAAACTTAATAATTTATCACCATAATATAAGTTGTTAGAAATTGCATGCCTTGATAAATTGTGTTATTGCGGTAAGGTTTTTTGTTGTGATATTTTAAGTGTTCATTCCATTTAATAAATCGGCTAGATAAAGAGAACATGTTGTTTATTTCATCAGTTAGAAGAATTATTCACATTGGTAATATGTTAGATATCGACATATGCAAATCTATTTGTGAAATAAGGTTTCGGTGCCAGATTTATATAAAGTTATTTTTGAAATTTAGTGATATAATTATATTGAAGCTATAAGCAAGTTAAGGTTCCAAAACAAGAGTTTCCCAGAGCAAATTTGTTTTGCTTCATTTACACTAGTTTAAAAGAAATAAATATTAAAACAAAAGTATAATTTTCAAGAAATTTTGGTCTACTCGGGAAGATAATGAGAAAACTAGAGTCCATGTTCTTGAATCCTTTGTGGTCTGGTCCTAGTTTAGATCAGAAGATTCACTATATTTCCCAATATGGTGTGTCCAAACCAAATATAGAAAGGGGAGGGGGTTATGAATCAAGAGAATTACAGAGATGAACTTGATGGGTATTCTCAAGCTAGAATTTTTTTTTTTTTTAATTTTTTTGGGGGTAGAACAGAGCTTTACTGAGATGAAAAGTGTATACAGCCTAGTCCCTCAAACTAGCAGAGCCGAGATAACTAGGGAATGGAATGTGGCCAGTCTATCCTACACGCAACGGACAGGGCCTTCCTTGCAAGGGCATCAGCAATAGTGTTTATAGCCCTTGGAATATGACTGTAGGAAATAGATTCAAATGAAAGACTGAGTTGTAAAATATCATTCAGAATCGGAGAAACCTCCCTTGGTGGTGGACGAGTGCTATCATGCAGTAGATGTGCCACTTCTTTGTTGTTTGTCTCAACCTCCAGGCAGTTATACCCCTTGTGTGCTGCATGAAATAAAAGCCCAAGGATTGCTAATGCTTCCCCTTAAACAACAGTGTTGAAATGTTGTGGAACCGAGAAAGCCTCCAATGTTCTCCCATTCGAATCTCTGAAAATGATCCCCATGCCTCCACTAATTGATTCCTTTGGCAATGCAGCGTCGCAGTTCACCTTGATCTACCCTCTAGGGGGAACCTTCCAGCTTGTTACTGTGGGAGTATTAGCAGCATCTCTTGTTACATGAGCAAATGATGAAGAGCAATTGGATGAAAATTCATAATATGCCTTTTCAGCTATTGTAATGACCCCCTGTGGTGTCCAAGGTTGTCCTGAAATTGCTCAGCCATTCCTCACTCTCCACAGATACTAGCAGAGAAAAGTAGCTTTGGATAAACACTGCCTTGCCATCTTCTTATGAGCCCAAAAGAAACTCTCCCAACTATTGATCCATGCCGAAATTCACAACCCAAAATAATATGATCATCAGTCTCTTAACATGCCACAAGGGCCACAAGAGTGGTCAAGCGCAACCCCTCGAATGTGAAGCCCTTCCCCAGTTGCTCAACCTTGTGCGCAGGTTCTCTATAGGAAAGCTCGTATCTTTATAGATTGTCAATTGACTAAATCCTCTTCCAAACAGTTTCTGGAACAAGATCCCATCGATGAGTTCTGGATGTAGAAGCATTTGAAGTAGCCAGCTCTTGTACTTCATTGGAGAGCAAGTGATACGTCATCCACATCGAGAATATCCCATTCTTTGATGGACCTCACACTTGCTTATCTGGTGTTGGGTAAAGGCTTAGAGAAATCTTCCGGATTGCCTCCCCCACTGTCGGTTGAAAATAACGCTGTAGTAAATCCATTTTCTAACACTGCAGGATAGGATCAATGACATCTGAAACTGCATTAAGCATGCAATGAGGGGTTCGTTGCTGTTGCATCCGATACCCTGGGAGGGATGGTAGCCACCTGTCCTGCCAAATGCTAATCTGCTCACTTATTCCAACTTGCCATAGCAAACTTGCCATTAATGTCTTCTCTCCAATAAGTTGCGCCATCCCCAATATGGTTTACTCCCCAACCTAGCCTCAAGGAAATTACTGTGTGGGAAGTAAATAGGTTTCAGAAAAATTGCCCAATGGGAATCCGGTGAGGACCACAACCTACTGGCAACCTTTGCCAGCAAAGCTTGATTTTGCAGTCTAGAATCCTTGAATCCAAGGCCACCTTTAGATTAAGATCGTATAGTCATGATCATGAGATCTAGTGGATTTTTTATTATTACCTCTCCCCAATAGAATTTAGTTTCTTAATAGCTTCATGTTGCGAGGCATGTAGTTTAGAATGGGACCTTGCAAAGTTTGACATAGAGGATACACCTATCTTCAAAAGTGCCTCCTTACTCGCGTGGGTGCTTCTCTTTCAAACCTTAAAGCTTCTTGATAGTATGTTCCTGTGTCTCTTAGAATAAGTCCTTCTTTGAAACCCCAAATTCAGTGGGGAGCCCTACTTGGAGGGGCTGTCTCCTTAGGATATTTTCAAAACCTTGGAAAATGATCTCTTGAACCTTGGATGTGTATTAGGACTAAAGGTCGACTTGGACTTCTGGAGAGTTATTGCTTGACCTGAGGCCTTACAAAACAAATTTAGAAAAGTGTTTAGGTTGGTAACCTCTTGTAGTTTCTATTGGGAGAAGAGAAGACAGTCATCTGTGAAGAGCAAGTGAGTAATTGGTGGTCCTCTATGTCTTACCCAGACTCCGCAAAGTCCCATTATCCATAGCTTGATTGATTACAGATGTAAGAGCTAGTGAGCATAATATAAAGATAGCAGGAGAGATTGGATCATATTGTCTTATGCCACATGTGGGAACAACAGAGCCTTTAGGACACCCATTGACAAGTAGGGAGTAAGAGATCGTCTGGATACAAGACATAACCAGATCCACCCAGTATCTGTGGAACCCCATCTTCAATAGCATCCTCTTAATAAAGCACCATTCCAATCTATCACACTTTATGCATGTCCACCTTCAAAGCCAGGTACATAGACCTCCCTTTTTTTTTTTCTTTGCTTAGGGGCAATGATTTGATGTAGAGCTCCATGAAGACGATCGGCAATCAAATTTATGATAATCTTGAAGATAAAATTACATAAACTAATTAGTATGAACTGGTTCGTCGCTTCAGATTGAGCTATTTTAGGGATGAGACAAAGAAAGGTCTTATTTAGATCTACTGGATTATGCCCTGTGGTTTCCAGCCACATATAAAAATAGTTCTTCCTTCATCAAGTCCCAGTAAAGTTGGAAGAAAATGGCGATTTTAGGGGAGCTATAGCAAACAGGGCCAGCTTAACCTCTTCCATAGTTGGTGGCTTATAGAGAGAATCATTTAATTCATCAGATACAACAGGGGTTACACAGTTTAAAACAGTACATAAAGCATAATCATCAACAGGTTCTGATTACATAATCCCCCTTGGAAATTGAAAAATTACATTTAAACCCACCCAAACTAACACCGTGAGAGAGGTGTTTGTTTTAGAAATGGAAAAGACAATTTTACCCCCTTCTTCTTCTTCTTGCCATTGGCATCCTAGATGTAAGTCCGAGTGGGAGCGGTGAAGGACTTCCCCAACTTTTTAGACCATAACAAGCGAGGAAAGAAATCGCGACATCTTGGAGCATCAGTTCTAGATCGATTGAGATGGGATTGGGTCTGGTTGCGTGATTGTGAAGGAGTATTGTTTTTAGGGCTTTGGGAATTAATGAAGCTCAGGAGGTCATGGAATCTCCACCAGCCCAGTTATAATCCAGAATTTCGTGTCACCGGTGATGGGTCTGATTTAGAGATCCCACGTGTCTGGAGGAATGGAGAATTCCAAGGGAGCACACAAGGGACGGTGTCATCACTGTTGTAGACTTGAAGACAAACCGGGCACTCTGACCTGCCCTTTTCTGGTTTCAGGATGATCATGTGACTAATTTATCCTGCAACAAATCTTTTCATTAGAGGACTCAGGAAAATTTCTTTCTGTGTTCCTCTATTCTGTACTGGAGTTGAGCATAGGGCTTAGAAATTTTAGTGTCGGCCAATGTTTGCAATGGATATGCCTGAACCTAGTCGGAGTTACACAAAATGGGATATTAAGAATAATTCAGAAACAAAGGTTGATAGAGCTAGAGAAGAGGAAGAATGGGAGGGCAGTGACAAGAGGAAGCACCGATCAAGCAAGTCCAGAAAGGATAGCAATGCAGAAGAAACTGATGATAAATGGACGTGACGTTCCTACTGTTAAGTTTGTCTCCAATTCTTGACCCGTTTTGAAGATTGACCCGATCCGACATATTTTGGTGGCGACCCGAATGGAAAATTTTCTGAGATCTGTGATGGAAGCAGAGGGCCCAAGCCCGGAGCCATGGTTTTAAGTATCTCCGATACCGATACGATACCCTCCGATACGTATCTTAAATTTAGTCGATCGATACGATACACATCGATACGATACATGAAATTTTTAAAATCCTTTCGTATAGATATATATCCTACAATACATACCGATATGCATCAATACACCACCAATACACATCGATACGATACGATATGCCTCGATACGACTATGAAAATTATAAAATTGAGGTAAAATATACGTTTCGATATGTATTAGTACGTATCGGTATGTATCGATCGGTACGTATCGGTATATATTGGCACGTATCGGTGAGTATCGATATATATCGGTACGTATCGGTGAGTATCGATACGTATCGGTGAGTATCGATATATATCGGTACGTATCGGTGAGTATCGGTGAGTATCGATACGTATCGGTCATATAATGGCCAAGATGGGTAATTTTTCAGAAAACACACGATTTTTTGAAGGGTTTTTGTTCCAAAGTTGCTGTCAGCCATATTTCTCTCTAACTAAAGTGGAAATCAAGGTTGGGAACAAGGATTTTACATTTATGGGACAACTACAAACCTTGAATTCTTAGTACGATACCCTCAATTTAGTGTTTATGCATAATACATGTTATCAATAGTTTTTTTTAACAAATTCTTTATGCAAAAGTGTTTAAAAAAATGTTTCCTATCCATTTATGTGTGTATCTTTAGCGTATCTTAGTGTATCTCCGATACGATACGATACTCTCCGATACGTATCTTAATTTTGGCCGACCGATACGGTGACCGATACCGATACTTTAATCCTTGCCGGAGCCCATCACTGATCTTGTATGTGGGTGCGGAGGCTACGTCCCCGCGGTATGGTTCTACCGGATCGACGCATCCGATGGGTCGAACCGCAATTTGGAGATATATATAATGTCTGTTGCTTGTTGATAAAGTCATTGTATTCCGTGGTTTTCACGCAGCTAGGGTTTGTAGAGTTTTCCTCGCCTTGCTAGGGTGTAATTTCTCCTCTGGATAGTGAATCATCTTCTTCTTCGCCCGAGGACGTAGCACACCACCCTGGTGTGTGAACCTCGTTAAATCTCTGTCGTACGGATCTATTGTCTCTTTATTCGTGTTTCTTGGTGTTTGATCTAACACCTAAAATGGGAAGCAACCCTCAATTCATATGTCCAAATTCTAACCAGACAAAAAAAAATATGGGAGTTGTTCACTGATCAGTTCAGTGCGTTTTGGAGATAAACAAAAGAAGTAAGGTAACTCAGTCATAAGAAAAGAAACTAACAGATTGTCTTTGCAAGAGAGAATAAACTTGATAATCCAACTGAAAACTAATAACGCAATTACTCAAATGCTGATATGAAAAGTCGCATTTCATAGATGAAATTGCACAACTAGATCTCTTCTGCTACCGAATCCTGATAATTTCCTGCTCCCTTTTCCAAATTGTAATTGCACATTGAAGCACCAACAATTTCCTCCCGACGGGAAGAATTGTCAAAGTTCAACAACAAAATGAATAGGGTGATACAAGCAACACAAAGAGGGGAAGGGGGGGAAGAGAGAAGAGAGAGAGAGAGAGAGAGTAACCGTTGGCGATATCAGCTTCAAGGCAGTGCTGATCCCTAAGAGGGAAACCAGTAAAAGAAGTGACACAAGGCCTGCAAAATGCTGGAAACCTGACGCTGGAAGCTCAAAGTAGTATCCCACTCATTTAGGAAAAGATAACTATAATTCGAAATTTACTATCGATCATAAGTAGCGAGAGCGGAACACACACAGAGAAGAGAGTAACCGACCATTGCAGCAGTAATGAAGTTGAGTGCTATCTGATAGGGTGACGCCAGGAACGATCTTCCTCGGTAGAAGAGATCCAGCGATAGCCAAGTAAGTGAAGTAAGATTGATGTATAACAACCTGAGAAATCAGTAACGGAACAAGCATACATATCAAAAATTGAATTTTCAGTCGGAGTAGATTTTCAAATCAAAACAATGAGGGTGCTTCTGGGTTTTACTTACAGAGCTCCATGTAGGGATCAGTCGCGTCCATGTGTCCTGTTGGACTTACATCCAGGATGCCAAGAAGCATGGGGTAAAATTGTCTTTTCAAATTCTAAAACTAACACCTCTCCCACTGTGTCAGTTTGGGTGGGTTTAAATGTAATTTTTCAATTTTCAGGGGATGCTGTAATTTGGACAAACACCAGGGGAGGTTGATGTAAATCACCCTAAATTCAAATAGAAAGCAACTAGATTTTGTGGAAACTCAGAATCATTAGAAGTCCATTGACCTGTTGGTAGTTTAAGCTTGAGTATTCTGTTGTGTTGTCTCCTCTGAATAGTATTTAGATGAAAAAAAGGATGTGTTCTTTTCGCCAATCTGCAGCTAGGTGATTTGTGATTTTTGTCTACATAGTTCCTCTTCCCGCTTAAGCTCTTCGTTCAACATAGTTTGTAGTTCATTCTCTTTCTGTTGGGAGAAGAGGGATGGTTTCTATCCCTGCAGATGCTTAATTTCCACCCTTGGCGCCTTGATATTTTCTTGAATGCATCCAAAGATTTCACGATTCCACTTTTAAATATCCGTTGGCAATTGCGAATTTTACCCATCAATTTCTCCACAGATGTACCTCTTGATGTTATCGTCCACCCCCTGTGTGCAGAACTTTTAAAATCTTCATGTTTCAGCTACATTGATTCGTACCGAAATGGGCGCCGACCTGTGGATTTACCACCAATTGTATCCAACAAAATAGGGTTAATGATCCAACCCTATTGCTGTTGAACAGTAACACAAGCATCATCAAAGGACTGCCTCCATTCTGGATTACACAATGCCCGATCTAGTCTCACCCAGATATTAGAGCTCCCACTCCTTTTATTATTCCATGCAAATAGCGGACCATGGAATCCCAGATCCATAAAACTGCAAGAGTCCAGAAAAGACCTAAAAATATCAATAACTTGAGCAATTGGTTGAGATCTGCTAGCCTTCTTCTTCCATGTTAGATAGGAATTAAAGTCTCCTAAGCAGACCTAGCATCCTTGCCTTGATCGTCCACTATCGGCGATTCTGTCCCATACCATCTGCCGTTGGTGCTTGACCAGGTCAACATAAACACACGTTAAATAGAATGTTGGGTGTTCAGATGATAAGATTTTTATATCAATGAAGTGAGCTTCTGAAGATAAAATAGTGATGTTAACATTGTCCTTCCAAAATAGGGCGAGCCCACCTGCTGTCCTTTATGCTTCAACGATAAAATCTGAATTATAATTGGCCTTCTTGCATAATTTTGTCATGCTGGAAACTCGACTTTTCGTCTCCATTAGATAAACAATATCAGGATGGCATAATCGGAGGAGGTTTAATAAGGAACGTCGAAGTCAAGGGACTCCCCAGCCCTTGACAGTTCCATCTTAATATCTTCATTGGGTCCCGTGGTGCTGATTTCCAGTTCCACGGGGTATGCCCTAAAAAGAGGCACGAGAGTACTAGTTTAGTTTCATGAGTTTCCATATCCACAGCATTTTGGCCAATTGTTTCTTCTTCATGCATACATGGCCATTTTGGTGAGAGTAAAGGTCATGAAGGGTTGGGTGGATCTGATGATAAAGACGAGGAAGTAGCGGAGGTCTTGGCCAAGATGGTGGCTAATGGGATTTGGTTCAGTGTGGATAGAGAAGAGTCTGCAAGATGAGGTAGCAAAGCCATTGAGGCTTGAGAGAGTCCAGGTGTCTATGGGAGATTGCTTAAGTAGTTATGAACCTGAGAAGCTTCCAAAGAACCCGTATAAGAGTGGGAGACTTGAGCCAGACCCGATTGGTGGAAAGAGGGAATTATATTGGTAGTGGTTGGGGTAAATATGGAGTTTGGAGTGGTCAGGTAATTATGTGGATGGTCCGAACTCCGAACTAAACTCATCAATGTGGGAATAGTTCTCGGAGGATATGTCAGAGGCTAACACAGGAGTAGCTATGAGTTGGATAGGATTTAGTGGATGTGGTAGGATAGTAGTTAGTGGAAGTGGGTTGACAGTTACCACGGACTGAGGAAAGGTGGAGTTGAAGCTATGGAGGTGGGTTGACCAGATGTGCCTGGTAGCTGTCGGCGGAGAGTAGCAGCAGGAGGAGGTGGCCGGTTTTTTTGATGGGATGCTCGGTCTGGGTAGAATAATGATAGCTTGCTCAAGAAGGCGGGGATCTGGTCTTGGGCAGCGAAGACTTGGTTGGAAGTGACGAGAAGGAAGTGGGAACAAGGTAAATTGGGTGGACACCATAGGAGGAGTGATGCTTTTCCTTATCTTCAAATAATAGTTCACATCTTTTCCCTTTATGACCCAAACAACCACAATTATAGCAGAATAATGGAAGTCGTTATACCTTTCAGCAACATGATGTTCTTCCCCCACCCGTCGTCTTATCCGAAGAAAATTCTTGAGTGGCTTGTCTACATCCAATTGTACACTTGCCCTGAAAAAGTGGATACGCAGCGCAGACGCACTCTTGATACCACCATTAATCTCGAGACATTGCTCAACTTCTGAAGTAGTTTGGATACATGTTGGTTGTCATGCAGTTCCTCTAGCAAACCATATAACTATACCCAAATTTCTTCCGACAACATTTCTTACGGTGTTGTCGTAAGCCTTAATGATCTAAGCCGAGGGTTTGAACTGATCTGGATTAAAGCCTCACATGTGGCAGCTCTTAAGGGTAGAACATTCAGATCTGATCCATTATCAATAAGGACACGAGGCCTTTGTATTCATATTGCATTCCATAGTTATGTATGGATCTCTAGTATGCTTGATACCTTCTGGAGGTAACTCTATATTAGAGAACATCAATGCTTGAATAGCATACGTGGCTCCCACAATCTGAGATAATCGCAACAGATACATCTCTATGGGTACTTACACACTGGTGAGGGACTTCCTCTGCTTCCCTATCAGGAGATGCCATTAACAACCCCCAAATGGAAACATTGGCTTGCACCTTCTTCAACTGGCTCAATACTTGATTCTTAGGTTGTGGCTGCCTGCTACACTGCCCTGTCTCCGTGATAGTTGGTTGTTCCACTATCAACCCTTGGCTTTGTAGTCTTTCCCACTTCTAGTGGCCATCACTTTCTTGGATCCTTCAAGCCTCTTTTTTATGAGAATATTATAAGAGTATTTACTCTCATCTTCCTTGTTTATATCACCAATTATGCCTACTATAGGTTCTTCAATCCCTTCTTCATATGCGGATAGTGGACTTGGAGGACCCTCAAATGTCGATAGCTCGAGCTTTAACTATTTCAATAATGTTATTCAAATTCAGAATAAGCCCTTTCACAAATGGTTCATCCTCAGAATTAACCTTAAGATTTTCACAGACTTCTTTGATGGTTTCTTTCCGGACTGCCACTTTCCTCAATATTTTCTCAATTACTAACATATCTTCACACATTTGATTCAGTAAGCAAAGCACATTGTCGTAGGAGGGATTCTCTTCTTCACTTTCCTCTTCAAACTCAATTTCAAAATATGCACTTTTTGACTCTTGATTATCTTCACTTTTTTCACCAAAATCTTCCTCTAGATCTTCATTTTCTTATTGTTGACATTTTTCTTCATCTTCATCTTCTTCAACAAGATCTCTTTCTAGATCTTCATTTCCTAATTCTTGATCACCTTCTATATCCTCATCCCGTCTTCTTCCTCCTCTCGAATCATCATGAGGGAAAGATTGGCGAATGATATATGTTGGATCCACATCGGCCCATCTCCCCTAATAGCATTCATTGTCTCACAAATTTCTTTAGTATCATTGTCACTCTCTCCACCTATATGGATTAAGTGATGCTCATCCCTGTCTTCTTCTTCCTCTGAATCATCATTAGAAGGGAAAATTGGGAGAATGATATCTGTTGGATCCACATCAAGCACATTTCTTCTAATAGCATTCACTGTTTCAGTATCACTGTCACTCTCTCCACCTATTTGGATTAGGTGTATTTCATCTGAGATCGTTTCTCCAATAGTCAATGCCACCATTGCCCTGATCATGTCTGGCGTGACATCTTCTATTGTTGGTACAATGAGAGTTGTAGGATCAATCTGGGACTCTTCTTCCCTATCTATGAGATTCACCGATCCGGTGGAGGAGTGAGTGGGAGTACCTGGATCCATTAACATATCAGTCCAAGAAGTTCCATTCGGCCAATCTGTCTCTAAACACTGATGTTGGATCCCTTCTTCTAACCGTCTGTTCATGGGAAAGTATTCTGGTGGTGGTGAATAAGGATAAGAGCTATATGGAATTGCCAGGTAGTAAGGTTCTGGGTGAAATGACGGCAAAGACGGGGGAAATGGGGTAATAACTGGGGATGGTAATCCTTCCTAAGTTGGGACACAATAATCTAGTGTTGGATGGTAAGATGGAGATGGAGGATGTGATGCCAGGTGATAGGAAGGTGATGGAAGGTATGATATTGGGTGATATGAAGGTGATGGAGAAAGTGATGGTAGGTGATATGAAGGTGATGAAGGATAGAATGCTGGGTGATATGAAGGTAATGGAGGATGTGGGTGATATGAAGGTGATGAAGGATAGGATGCTGGGTGATATGAAGGTGATGGAGGATGTGGGTGATAGGAAGATGATGGACTGTATGATGCTGGGTGATATGAAGGTGATGGAGGATGTGGGTGATAAGAAGATGATGGGAGGTATGATGCTGGGTGATATGAAGGTGATGGAGGAAGTGATGGTAGGTGATATGGAGGTGATGAAGGATAGGATGCTGGGTGTTATGAAGGTGATGCTATCTGAGGAAGTGTAAGATTGCAAGGTGGCAAACTTTTATCTTCCCAGGAACAAATTTCTTCATTTCTCTTTCGATTCTCTTCTTCTTTTGCTTCTGAATGCTTAGCTTCGAGCAAGGCTCGGTAAGATCGGGCAATAAGATGCCCTCTCTTTGGTGAGGGTTGAATCCTTTGAGTAGGATCATTGTCATATGAATCACTTTGCATCATTCCAACTATTTCGTGATTCGAAAGGGGATTGGTGGTCACATTTGGCTGGCTCTTCAATTCCAGTTCAATCTGCCCTGATTCAATCAAATCTTGTACTACATGCTTCAGGGTGATACACTAGTTGGTGAGATGACCCTTTTGATTATGGAAAGAATAGTATTCATTGTCCTTGTACCAAAGAGGTGGAGGATCGCTAATAAGATGGGTAGGTGTCATACTCAAGAGGCCTTCTTTCTTCAATTTCTCATAACACACAAATAAGGGCATCCCCAAATCTAAGATTTGCCTCTTCTATACTGAACCTTTTTGAGCTGGAAGACTTAGCTTAATAACAACTGGAGTAGGCTTGAGAGTTACTGCATGCACCGTAGGCTGCTGGTCGGTGCTTGCGGTATTCGTGTTCACCTCGATTCGTCCTTTACTATACCTTTATTCTTACTCTGCTCCGAGAAACCCTGGGGACTGTTCCAGTGTTGCGCTTCTCTAAAGATTCGGTTTTCAACTCTTCTCCCTATTGCTAGCAATGCTGAGAATGTCTCGATGTGCTGACTGTATAACACATCATAATAGGAATTTGCCAAGTTATCTAGAATCATTTCAACTTGCTCTTTTTTAGTAGGTCGAGATGCCATCATACCTGCCTTATCTTGAAACCTTAAGAGAAACTCTGTGAAACCCTCACCTGGAGCTTGTCGAACAGTTTCTAACTCTCACCGAGTTATATCTAGTTCAGTGTTGTAAGAGTATTTCTTGGTGAATGCTTTCCTAATCATTGACCAATTCTAAGTCTGGGAAGGATCCAACTGAGTTAACCAACGAAGAGTTGGGCTTGAAAGAGTAAGCAAAAATGCTTGCCCCATTTGTTCTTCAGTAAATCCCCACAATCTGGAAATATTTATGAAGACCTTCAAGTGTGCCCTCGAGTCACCTTTGCCATCAAACTTATCAGTGTTCTACTTAAATTTCTCTGAAATGCGAGCTCCGAGAAAGAGGACCATCTCATCAATTTCTGTGGCTTGAGCATCTACAGCCTTCCCCTTTTGTAGGAACTTTTCAAGTCTTTCTAATTGTTCCCTCATCTTTCTTTCCCTTTCAGTTTTAGGAGGTTCAGTTGGAAGATCTGCTCGGATTTCCCCTTTATTATCTTCGATCACAAGCCTCGGTATGGTACGAGGTGCATTGGACCCCATCTTTGTCCAATCCTATTCTCTTGGGGTTAAAATAGGTTCATTTTGTTGTTGAGGCTGCTTGGCACTGGTAAACTAGTTGAATAAATGATGCAACTCTTCCAACTCTAACTGCATTAGATCCACTCTCCTTTTCTCTTGGGCATCTGGTTGACTTCCACTAGCCGGATCCATATTCGTTGATTGTTCAGACAATGCTAAGCTAGGTGAACTTGGTGGCATGAGTTGAACTATAAGTTCCACCGTTGGTAAGGACTTCTCAAGGCTGAATCGGATCAAATGATTATCTTGACGGGTCCACACAGACAGCAAAGAATTCTTTTGATGCGGAATCGTGCCTGACCTAAACCAAGAAATTTAAATTTTAGATTTTTTTTTTTTTTTTATGATGCACACACAAAATTACTTCCCCTCAATAATAAGCGTCTAACTTGGGCCCAATTTTTAGTTGGTATTCACACATTTTTTTTTAGGGCCCAATTTAAAATTATGGTGTGGGAAAACAAACAAGTTGGTTCACGCAAGAACAACCTCACAGCTAATTTCACATAGGAATTTTGTTTCTCCCCGTATCATGGAAATACCTAATTATTCCTGACTCTAGGATTGGTTCTATGGAACATTATCAATTTGGAACACGTGCTACTATAATGTGGTGAAGCGGGAATCACCCACGAGCACGATTCGTGAACCGAAACTGATATAGTTGCATCTCCTAATTCCCAATTGTCAAAGAACACATCAGGTTTAAACATATATATGAAAAATCTCACCCTAGATGAAACAAGCTAGAAGGGTTCTAACTTGAACTGCAAACAATTACTGAGTCAGTTTGTGGCGTACCCTAGTTGTTTAATGGTCTAATTCCTATATGATGCAATGCAATGGGTAAAGTTGTTGGACAGAACAGGGTTACCCTTGACAAAACTGATATACCTATCACTAAAAGTGAATCTTGGGTACGTGGTTCCTTTGATATACCAGTTGGTACTGTATCAAGGGGTGTGACTTCACCAGTGATTGTCCATGACATTACATGGGTTCAGTCGGCTAACCACAGGGGTAGGTGTATCCGTGAGTGAGTGTGTGCACAAGTGTAGTGCAGAAAGTGGCCATTAGTTAATCTCAAAATGGCCCAACATATTCTACCACCCTAAGGGTTTCGAAATATCGACCATCCTTGTCAACCAATTTCACTTCGAGCACTCTTATATAGGAAGTGGGCATCATTTGATCTCAGAGTACTTAGTATATCATGCACTAACCTCCCCGTGGGTGCGGGCACGACAAGGAGTACCCTAGTCAACTGATTTCACTTCGAACACGATGCATGATGCAGTTAACAAGCAATATACAAACATGTTTGCACACAATGATGATGAGGGGGAGAAAATTCTAATGTTCATTGTAAGCTTCTGGTATAGAAAGTTTCATAGTCCTCAGCAGAGTCGCTACTATAAGGAAAAATATTTTTTTTTCTCTTTTTCCACTCTATCCCTCCTCACCTCTGGTCTGCCTCACTGGGGTTGAATGGATTGAATGGTCTCCAAAACATGGTCTGGCGACTAATGGGGGATGGGGAAAGAATGATGTTTGGAATCACCGTCTAGGATTCAAAGCCTAGAACCCTATGGTGGAGCCCAATTTCAATCAAGGGATCGAGCTCGAATAGGGGGTTGGATTCCTGTGAAAGGAAGGAACCCCCGAATTTGACTTCATACTTTGGTCTGTTTCAGAGATAGGGGTCCGTGTCAGGTTACGAATGTGGAAAGGTGTTAGGCACCCACCTCGTCTAGAATTTCCAATCTTTCTACCAGAAGCTTGGATTTCGAATATTCTCCCCCGAGAATTTTAATAGCCTAAGCTAGCACAGAAGTTCTATTACATGAAATAACGCAAACATATATACATAAACTTGCTTGAAAGAGTTCCACATGAAATAATAAAATTTACATAAAATAATAAAAAATGCAATTATCTTATCTACATGCACATGCAATGCTCAATGGTAGGAAAATCATAATCGTTATTTCATATGAGGAACACATGCGGTAACACATGAAATGATGAAACGAATTACATTTAATGAACAGATACTAAAATTAATACATAAAACTATAACAAGAATCATTATTTTATACAATAAACACATAAAAAATATATACAGAAATGAAGCAAATGAAATTACAATAGTGTATCTATATGATAATTACCGATGAAAATAGTGAATTTTTTGATAATTTTCCTCGACTCAAGGGCAGCGATTCAATTTTTTTTTCTCTCTTTCTTGGGGAAATTAAAAACTTCATACACCTAGGTAAGAAAGTTGACAAGGCTTTTTTGCTAGGGTGTGACTATAGATTCTGGTTTCTGGGAATCTGAATAGGGCTTCAGTACTATATTTCTAGAATTGGAATCAACTTTGGAAATTTGGGCAGGGCACCCGCATCACATTCCTAGGGTTGGAATCAGCTCTAGAAATTTTGGGCAGAGCTTTCGCGTCGTATTTCTAGGGTTGGAATCAGCTCAAGAATTTTGGGCAAAGCTTCCGTGCTATATTTCTAGGGTTAGAATCAGTTCAGGAATTTTGGGCAGAGCTTCTGTGACGTATTTCTAGGGTTGGAATCAGCTCGAGAATTTTGGACAGAGCTTTCGCGCCATATTTCTAGGGTTGGAATCAGCTCAGGAATTTTGGACTGAGTTTCCGCGTCGTATTTCTAGGGTTGGAATCAGCTCAGGAATTTTGGACAGAGCTTCCATGCCATAATAAATGTATTGAATTTAAACAAAAGAACTTGAACAGGAGTTCGACTAACTGATATGGACAACCTAGGCTTTGAAAATGAGACACAACTTCAAATAGCTTAGGATTCCCCACCTTTTTTTCTTTTCTCTCTCTCTCTCTCTTTTGGAACAATGTTTTCTTGAGGATTTTTTCTCTGTTTCTTTTTTTTGTCTAGGCTTTTCAAGGACCGGGGTCATAATTTATAGGAGAGGAGGCGGGGTGTAAAAGACCGAGACCGTGAGAGGGGGCCAAATCCATGTTAGGGCTTACACGGATTTGTAATCCCTTATACAATTTGTGTAAGGCCTTAAACGGATTGTTTAAAGGGGTTTTCCGGACCCCGTGTCACCCCATTAGTGTAGGTAAAGGGCATGTGTCACCTTGTTTTACTCGTGGCACCCGTTTTCGCCTCAAAATTCCCATAGCTGGGGCTACTCCTAGCCTTGGCGGCAATAGGCTTTGTTGGAGTTCTTATCACGTAAATAACAATGGGTAGGTCAGTAAGTTTTGGTTTGGATAGGGACTGGTCCAGTTTAAGTTTATGGTTTGGTTTAATTTTAAGGTTTGATTTAGTTTTGGGTTCGGGTTTAGGGTTCAGTTTAGATTAGGGTTTAGGATTTGGTTTAGATTAGGGTTTAGGATTTGGTTTAGATTAGGGTTTAGGATTTGGTTCAAGTTAGGGTTTAGGGTTTTAGATTAGGGTTTAGGGTATGGTTTAGATTAGGGTTTAGGGTTTGGTTTAGGTTTTAGGGTTTGGTTTAGATTAGGGTTTGGCTTGGTTTGGTTTGGTTTGGTTTGGTTTAGGGTTTTGGGGTTTTGTCTGGTTTGGGTTTGTTTGGTTTGGTTCAAGGTTTGGTCTGGTTTAGGGTTTGGTTTAGGTTTTGGTCTGGTTCAGGGTTTGGTTTGGTTTGGTTTGGGTTGGTTTGGGTTGGTTTGGTTTGGTTCAGGGTTTAGGGTTTATGGTTTGGTTCGGGGTTTGGTCTGGTTTAGTGTTTGGTCTAGTTTGGTTCAGGGTTTAGTCTGGTTTGGTTCAGGGTTTGGTCTAGTTTAGGGTTTGGTTGGTCCGGTTTGGTCTGGTTTAGGGTTTGGACTGGTTTAGGGTTTCGTTTGGTTCAAGGTTTGGTCGGTTTAGGATTTGGTCTGTTTAGGGCTTGGTTTGGTTCAGGGTTTGGTTTGGTTTAGGTTTTGGTTTGGTTCAAGGTTTGGTCTAGTTTGGTTCAAGGTTTGGTGGTTTTTTGGGTTTTTTCGGTTTAAGCGGTTAAAAGTTCAAGTAGGCATTATAGCACACTTGGGTATCCTTTTTTCATACAAGATATCAATGAGACCATATTTCTGAATACTTTCCAATGATACAGGAATCGAGCACCTGCTAGGATCGATTATCGTCTTCTAGGAAAAGGTTTTAATGACCACTTTTGATTACCCTCTCCGCATCATTAAATATATCGGGTTTGACCGACTACAAATTATAGGATAACTGGACTTGTGCCAAAGATTTAACTTCTTTCCAAAAGAGAAAATATGTCTCCTCATTACCAATAATTCATCATTCTTTAGGGGGACAAAATTTGGTTTGTACAATCATGTTGTTGCGACCCCACCAAATGACAAACCGACTAGACCCAACTATGACATGTGGCATCGAAAGATTCAATATTTGCTTGATGAGCAAAATTACCTTGAGTATTTGACCACTACTATAGACAAACCCGTGGTAGGTACTCAACTCCATCTTGATATGAAAGCCTATAATCAATGGGTTAAAACAATCATAATGCAGGCTTTATTATGTTAAGCGCTATGCACGATAATCTAATTGGTGATTATGAGAAATACACCACGGCTAAGTCCATATGGGACTAGCTTAAATTGACTTTCGGGTGCATTTACTAAAAAGGGTTTAAAGGGGATGACCTTGAATTTGAGATGTATCGATGGACCCTAAAACACTATACCTAAACATCTTAGGTTGGTCAAGGCATAATTCAATAGCTGAAAGATTGGGACCACTCTTCCGATGAGTCCGAGTTCAATCGCTATCGGATGCTACCCAAATTTTGGGGCCCCATAAAGCTTAGTCTCACACAATGATGGCATTAAAACTTTTACTGATGTTGCACAACATGTGAAACTTAAGGCAAGGCGCCAAGAGGCAAACCGTGTTACTACCCTAGTTGCCCAAAGAAGCAACCGTAAGACTAAGCATGAAGACAGGGCAACCCAGGAAATCAAAGTAAAGCTCAGAACCAGGCACAGAAAAAAGGCAACCATACCAAGTGCAAAAGAGGCAAGCATGGCAGAAAGAAGGATTTATCCAAGGTCAAATGCTATAATTGCTAGAAGATGGGACACTTCACTCGTGATTGCACTAAGCCAAAGAACGTACCATTTCTATCCCACTCTCTCAGTATATTTATTTGTACCTATATTTTGGTTTTTCGACACGTCGGTGGATTGTGGATACAAGACCCACAAAACATATAGCCATTGAGCTAGGTTAGCGGGTCATACAAAACCATCTTAAAGCACAAGTCAAGCTCATGATAGGCGAGCAATCAGGCACATGGTTTAGAAATTGGTTGTGTTGTGCAGTCTTCTTTCAAGATCCAATGCTTTATTTTTGTTGTTTCAGCCTATGTTTTGGAGCGCAGGTGTAAGAACGAGGGATTTTGTAGATTATCGTAGAGTTCCGGTTGGATCCCAGAATGCGTTCATGGGGAACTATACTAGTGAGGAAATTCAAGGAGTTGGTAATTATCAACTCAAGATGCATACTATTTGCACCTTGCTTCTTCACGACATGCTTTACATACCAGATATTCAGCATAAATATTGACAGTTGCACTTTAGAATTTTATTTGAGTGGCACTATTGTTGGACGTGGA
>CM040965.1:22186977-22236183 GCA_022985045.1 Macadamia tetraphylla
TAATAGGGTCGATTTTGTCTCCTACACTATTCTGTGAGGTGTCCCAGGGCGCAACGAAAAGAATCCCAACTTACTTTAAATAGTCCTTGAACTTATCTGATAAATACTCTCCTCCTCAATCTGATCGAAGAGTCTTGATGCACTTACCCAATTGCTTTTCTACCTTGGCTCGGAACTCCTTGAACTTTTCAAAGGTTTTCCATTTTCGATGCATTAGGTAAATGTATCCATATCGAGAGTAATCATTAGTGAATGTTACAAAATATTCATAACCATACCTCGCTTGAATATTTATGGGATCACATACATCAGAGTGTATTAATTCCAATAAGTCTTCAGCCCTCTTACCCTTGGATGAAAAGAGTTTCTTGGTCATTTTTCCTTGTAGACAGGATTCACAGGTTCGGTAAGGTTCTACCTTTAGACTTTCCAAAGGGCCATCCTTGACTAACCTGTAAATTCTATCTATTCCAATATAACTTAACCTAAGGTGCCAAAGATAAGTGGAATTATCTGGAGCTGATTTTCTTTTTAAAGTTACATTTGAAAATTCATTTGCATTTAAAACAGGTTTCAAGAAATATAAACTATTCTGTAAACAACCAGTTGTAATTAATAAATAATTCAAACGAATAGATAGTTTAAATCCAAATTGAAATGAATATCCATCAAAGACTAGTTTAGAAATAAAAACAATATTCATTCTTTTAAAATTAAATCTGTTTTATCAAAATGCAAACTAAATTCTCCTACGGCCTCTGTTGTGGCCTTAGCTCCAATTCCCATCTTGAGACGAACCTCATCCTTGTTGAGTCTTCTTGTCATCCTAAACCCCTGCAATATATTACAAATATGGGTGGTCGAACCAGAGTCAATCAACCACTTATTAGATGGTTCTTCTGACAAATTAGATTCATAAAGGACATATGTCACACCCCGTTCACACTGAACCGGAGCGGTGACCGAGTTAACACCGGTTAACCCAAACTGCCAGATCATCGAATCATGATTCCACCACAAATATGCACACTAACATAAGTTCATTAGATCAGCGGAAGACTAAGTTTTACCTGTGAATAAATCCCATATACTTGATACCCGAATTGTGATACAATAATTATATACATGTGGGCCCGAAGGCATGATAATTACACAATAAAAGTACAATTCATATATCAAGTATATAGAAATCATCAAAACAATCGAGTGCACTCAGCTCGGTATCAAGGTGGAGCTCACTCGGCATCAAGGGTTGTGCCCATTCGGCACCACATAGAAGAGCTTAGCTCGGCCAGTAAGTGGAGCTCAAGACGGCCTCGAAGTCTTCACAAGACAACTCTCACACGAGCAATGGGCCGTGCTCTAACTCCTCGAGGGTCCACCAGTCCTCTTAGAAACTCGATGTGGGACCCACTGTTTGAAATTTAAAATGTAACCATAGCGTCATTGGATCGGTGTAGCTACGGTTGAACAGGGAGAGCAGCCACTTTATTTTTTATTTCTTTTAATAATGCGAAAGTGAACCGATTAATGATTGTGATCTAATTCTAATTACCGTCCTAAACATATGTATCTAAAATAACGCCCTAACCATTCGTCATCTAAGAATTTAAAGACGCAACCACCAATTAAAATTAAATAAATAAATAACTGAAAATAAACAACCCACTAATTAAAAAAATAGATAAATAAATAAAGGAAAAAATGCTGAAATAAAAATAAAGTAAAAGAAAGGGATAAAGCTAGAGAGAGACTCACAAGTAGGTTTCTCACTTAGCCCGAGGGATGCATCATAATATGAGCTTCCCTACTTGACCGAGAAATCACTCTTACAAGGGTTTCTCTACTTGGCTTTAGGAAAGGGAGACAATTAAAATAAAAACAATAAATTGATGGTTCTATGGCTAGGAGGGGCAAAGCCAACACATACACTAGCCATGAACCTTGGGGGAAAGGGATAGCAATAATGTAACGACTGAAAATAAAAATCCTAAATTAAGAAAGAAAAGGTAGTCGAAGAGGGAATGAGAGGGGAGAAGACTCTGAAGGAGCCTACTTACTTGAATCAATGCTTGAACTTGAAAAAAAATTGCTCCACGGCTCGTGATCTTGTCACCTAGATCTAAGCCTAGAACTATAACTTAAAAAATATTACAACTCAATTGCATAAATCATAAACATAAAAAGGCTGAATAAGAATAAAAGAGTGCTTGCATTAATTGACATAAAGAAAAACTATTACAAAAGTGATTAAAGCAAAAATAGAGAAGAACTAGAACTAAAAAGAGAGCAAGAGAAAGAGAGAGCAACTAAAAAAAACTAGAAGAAGAATGAATTGTCTCTCCTCCTCTTACATGAGTTGTATTTATAGGGAATGGGGAGGTAGGGTAACAAATTTCTCTTTCCTAAAGAGAGAAACCCACAATTGATTGTGAGATCTTTTGAGACCAAAAGTGCTAAGGTGGAGGAGAGAAAAAGAAATAAATTTCCTATAATTTTTTTGCTTATTTTCTTTCCTTTTTTTTTCCTAATTTATTTTTCTTTTTTCTCTCTCCTAGGGACGATTTTCTTCTTCTTTGTGTGATTTGGACAATATTTGGTGATGATGTGGAGGAGAGAGAAGATTTGGACAATCTTTGTTTCTCCCCTTTTTTTCTCTTTCCTTTTTTTTTTTCTTCTCTTCTTGCTTCCACGATTTTCCTTGCTTCTAATTTGATGTGGAAATCCTCCATGCCCTTAGTGCTTTAAGTGAGTGAAAGCAGGAAATCTTCAACAAATTCTCTAAAAAACAACCATGAGATTCAACTTGAGACCTCTTGGTGAGCAAGGAATTTTGTACACCATAGCTCACCAACTAAGCTAGGTAGTTGTTGTTACCAAAAACAAATCTTTTATCACTTAAGGATGTGGTCCATCGATCCTTGTTGGCATTTGGAGTATTCCTCGTACCTGGGACAATTGCAAACGGCGGTTCGATCTCGGTTCGATTCGATCCATTATTCTTTTTCGCCCGAAAAGAATAATCATTTGTACGGTGACCAAACGAATGTGTACTTTTAATTGAACACGTCCATCTTGCTCGAATTTCGTCCTCTTCGTAACCATGAAAAGAAATAGGACCTCTTTACGTGTAAAATTGAAGATATAGTGCCCGATAATCCTTAAGGCCTTGAAAATACAAAACCGCAAAAGAGAATAAAACCCAAGGTAGCTCCATTCTAAATATGTAAAATGCATGTTTTACTACCTAGATTTCACACATAAATGTGCTCATCGAATTCCCCACACTTAGACTTTGCTAGTCCTCGAGCAAAACAAAAAGAAAAAGAATAAAGATAAAAAACCTAACTCACTTTCGTAGGAATCACGGTTGCATTTAGCATGTGCAACAAGCCTTTAAACCCCTAGGTCACCCCTAGTGGACGAGTTGTGTCTCGTGGGTGTTTGCAGTGAATATAAACCCAAAATTCAGAATAAACAAATCCTAACTTTGGCTAAAGGTAAGGCTCATACCGATCCGGAGCAAAGATAATTTCTCTTACAAGGGACCCCCACACTTGAACTTTTATTACCCTTTATCAATTCCAGGCACTAGCATATTTCTTAATTTGGAACTCACCTCGTCTCTTCCAAAACATCCTTATCTTAAGGCAAAACCACTTGTGAAGAAATAGGGAACCAATGACTAAGGCGTTGGAGCATTTTTGACCAAACATGTTACCAAGCATTAATGACATTTGCACATTTTTTCTCTTTTTTTTTTTCACTAATAAGCTCTATTCTACTCCACTACTTTTGGCCTGAATGACATGGTGGAGCAAACACCAGACACCCAAGTTACTATGTAGCTTCGCTTTTTGCATATGCCCACAAAGACAGTGATGCTAGAGTTACTTCAGAAGTTTCCTCCCAAGGAATTTCGATCAAAACACCACGCTTCCTGAGGCGCAATGCCCTGTCTAGTTCCAAGGGAATCAACTCTTATTCTTCTTTATACCACATTTCACATTTCATTTAAAATTGTGCATTTGTCAACCCATGCCAAATTAAAAAGAAGGTCTCAACTCCAAATCAAAAGTACAAGGAACCCACAACCTTACATATGGTCCATCACCATAAAATATGGGTCTCTTATTTTTCAAAAGAAAGTCCCATCTCAAGACACATGCTTGTTTCTTTCTTCTCAACAGGGTTTTATACGTTCAAAATGGGTACCTTCGTCAAAACTCAAGCATCCGAATGGTCTGATCATTAGCCAAAAGCCAAAGTAGGACTTCATCCTTAGTAAGCTCAAAAATAAAAAGAAAAACAAACAAAACAAAGTGAAAAAAAAAGCAAAAACTGGTTTCCCTCCCCCACACTTAAGTCATGCAATGTCCTTAATGCATGGAAAAAATTAAAAGCAAAGACAATGCAAGGGGTCATACCGATTAAAATTAGTCACCAGTGTAAAAGGTTCATGGAGATCCATGACCTCTTCACTACTAGTAGTAGGAAACTGAGGAACGGTTTCAAAGCGACCATTAACCTTAAATTACCCTGCTCGGATTCAAAATCTCCACACCCCATGGGGATATACATTATGGACAATAACGGGCCATCCCATCGGGGTCTAAGCTACCGGGAAAAGATGCAATCGAGGTTGTACAATAAAACCTTATCACCAATTGCAAAAGATTTGCGCAGAATGTGCTTATCATGGAAAGCTTTGGTCTTTTCCTTGTAAATCCTAGAACTTTCATAGGCATCATTCCTAAGTTCTTCCAACTCAGATAGTTGGAGCCTACGATGAATTCCCACATCAGACAAATCAAAGTTAAGCTTCTTAATAGCCCAAAAGGCCTTATGCTCTAACTCAACTGGTAAGTGACAAGCTTTCCCATATACCAAATGGTAGGGAGACTGGCCAAGGTCGGTCTTGAATGCGATCCGATAGGCCCACAAGGCATCAATGAGCCTAAGGACCAATCCTACGGTTGGGATTAACAGTTTTCTCAAGATTTGTTTGATCGCCTATTGGACACCTCCACTTGGCCACTAGTTTGGGGTGATAAGGGTAGATAACTTATGAGTGACCCCATACTTTTCATTAAGGCCTCAAAAGGTCGATTACAAAAATGAGTACCCCTATCACTAATTATTGCACGTGGTGCACCAAAGCGGGAAAAAATGTTCTCTTTGAGAAACTGGACCACCACTTTGTGGTCTTTATTTTTACAAGGTATGGCCTCTATCCATTTAGAAACATAATCAACGGCCAAAAGTATGTATAAATTCCCAAAGGAATTAGGGAATGGTCCCATAAAATCGATGCCCCAAACATCAAATATCTCAACTACCAAAATAGGATTGAGAGGCATCACGTTTCTCTTATTGATACGGCTAAAAGACTGGCAGGCAGGGCAAGCCTTGCAAAAATCAAAAGCATCTCTAAAAAGAGTGGGCCAATAAAATCCGCATTGGAGAACCTTTGCGGCAGTCTTCTTAGGTCCAAAGTGTCCACCACATGCATGATCATGACAAAAAGAGAGAATAGAATGTTGCTCATGATCAGGAATACATCGTCGGATAATCTGATCCGGACATATCTTAAACAAATAAGGATCATCCCAGGAAAAAGTGTTTAACTTGGGAATGAAACCTATACTTATCTTGAGTGGACCAGTGATCCGAGTCACACCGAAACTAGGAAGTTGACAATGTCGACAAAACCATGGTTCCTGGACACTGCAAATAACTGTTCATCTGAAAGTTCTCTGTATGGAGAATCAACAGTCAAGGAATTGGGAAGCCGGATAAATGGTCGCAACTAGGTTTTCAACTCCTTTCTTATCCCTAATTTCTAAATCAAACTCTTGCAAAAGTAAAACCCACCTAATGAGGCGGGCTTTGGCATCCTTCTTCCGAACTAGGTATCGAGGGGAATGATCGGTATACACCACCACATGTGAACCAACTAAGTAAGACCGAAATTTTCTAATGCAAACACAACAGCTAAAATTCTTTTTCAGTGGTTGTATAATTGAGTTGTGCATCATTTAAGGTCCTACTAGCATAGTAAATGACAGTGGGCAACTTATTAATCCTTTGACCTAAAACTGCTCCTATGGCAAAATCCGAAGCATCATACATCAGTTCAAAAGGTTCAGTCCAAACAGGTGGTTGAACAATGGGTGCATTGGTCAACTCCTTCTTAAGTTGCTTGAAGGATTCTAGGCACTCTTTGGAAAACTCAAAAGTCTGATCTTTGACAAGTAACGAAGTGAGAGGTCAGACTGACTGACTAAAGTTCTTAATAAACCTTCTATAGAAGCCCATGCCCTAGAAAAGACCGGACATCCTATGATTGAGCAGGTGGTAAATTATCAATTAAATCCACTTTGGCTCTATCTACCTTAATTCCCTCCTTGGATATTACATGGCCTAAAACAATACCAGATTTAACCATAAAATGACATTTCTCCCAATTCAAAACCAAATTCTTAGATATGCACCTTTTCAAAACTAGGGAAAGATGATGAAGGCATTCAGAATAGGAATTCCCATGAATTGAAAAGTCATCCATAAATACTTCTAAGAATTTTTTGACCATATCAGAAAAAATGCTCATCATGCATCGTTGGAACGTAGCAGGGGCATTGCAAAGCCCAAAGGGTATACGCCTGTAAGCAAATGTTCCATATGGGCATGTAAAAGTGGTCTTATGTTGATCCTCTAAAGCAATTAGGATTTGGTTATAGCCGGAATATCCATCAAGAAAGCAATAGTATTCATGTCCAGCTAACCTCTCTAACATCTGGTCAATGAATGGCAATGGGAAGTGGTCCTTCAGGTTGCCGATTTAACTTCGTAGTCAATGCACACACGCCATCCTGTTTGGACACGGTAGGGATCAACTCATTATTGGCATTAGGAACTACAGGTCACCAGACTTCTTAGGCACTACGTGAGTGGGCTTACCCATTGGTCTCGAAATAGGATAAATTATTCCATGATCCAAGCACTTTAGGATCTTTTCTTAATAGCTTCCATCATCCTTTGGGTTAGCTCTTCTTTGGGGTTCCGTGGATGGTTTGGAATCCTCCATAAGATGTATATGATGTTGCACAATAGAAGGGCTTATACCCTTGATATCAGCCATGGTCCAACCTAGGGCTTCCTTATTATCTTTTAACACTTTAAGTAACTCCTCTTCCTGGCTAGAAGTCAAATTTGAAGAAATTATTACAGGAAGAGTGCAGTGACCCTAGGAAAGCATATCTCAAATTAGATGGCAACTCCTTAAGATCTAGCTTAGGGGGCTCAACTATGGAAGGTTTGGGAATGGAATTGGAAAGGGGTCCTAAGGGCTCCACAAGTGTGTGAAGACTCAAGACTTCATAAAAGAAATTTTCACTATCATCATCCAACTCATCCATACACTCTTGGAATTCTGAATCAAAATCAATATCAAAGTTGGTAACTAAATCATCAGAAAAATCCAAAAAATCCTCAAGCATATTGATCTCTTCTTCCATATGTGGTTGCTTGCCAATCCTAAACATGTTAAACTCAACAGTTTGGTTACCAAAAGATAATCTTAGGAAACCATTCCGGCAATTGATTAATGCATTACTGGTAGCCAAGAATGGTCTTCCTAGAATTATTGGGATCTCATCCTTGGTTGAGAAGGGCTTAGTATCTAACACAATGAAATCAACAGGGAAAATAAATTCCCCACCATTAGTAAGACATCCTCAACCACCCTTTAGGAATCTTAAGACCTATCGCAACTGAAGAGTAGTTCAGGATTTCAATTCTCCCAATCCTAGTTGCTTGTACACATGGTAAGGTAAAAGATTCACACTTGCGCCAAGGTCAAGTAAGGCATGCTCAATATAGGTGTTGCCTATGACACAAGATATGGTAGGGCTCCCTGGATCCTTATACTTGGCTGCTATGGGCTGAGTAATTATGGAACGATGTTACTGTCAAGAATGCCTTTTTCGGGCACACTAGTGATACGTTGTGAGTACACAAATCTTTTAGTACCTTTGCATAGGGGGATCTGGATATGGCATCCAAAAGAGGGATGTTCACTTCTACCTTTTGAAGACTTCTAAAATTTTATCCATGGAAGCAGTCTTCTTTTTGTTTACCAGCGATTAGGAAATGGGACAGGATGAACATAAGGATTGTAGGGATTTGCCCTGTCGGAAGAATCATTTTGGTTTCCTCAACCAAATCATCTTTAGTTTCAAAAAATCTTTAGGTTCATCAGCATAACTGGAACAAGAGGCACACTTGTGTCCTCAATCGAAGGAGAGTTAACATGAGTAATAGATGAGGAAGATTTAGGAGCCTCAGAGGTACTCTCTACCACTCCTAAGGGCATAAACAACATTACATTGGTTAGAGGGCCCTTGTTGGGTCTGACTTTGTACTATATTCATGGTGCATTAGTTGGTCCTTGTAAACTAACAGTTGATGATGCCTAGGGTTAGGCTCGTTGGTGGGTAAAGTTCCTTCTCCCTCTCACGCATAATTGAGACAACTTGGTGAGTTCTCTCGTAAGATTTTGATGGCTTGTCATGAGGAGGGCTATATTTTTTCCAAGTCACTTATTCTACTTGCCTCTCAATGTTGGTAAACCGGGGGTTCTTGATAAGATGATAGAAGAGGGCCCTAGGAAAACTACTGAGGTCCTACATTTGACCTAGGAAAAGTATTTTGAGAAAAAGATTGTTGTGCAAAGGAGGCCTTTGGGGTCCAAAGTTGACCTTGATTATAGAAATTGGAAGGTCTGCTTGGTTGCCTGATTCCAAGAGAAATTTGGGTGATTTCTCTATCTGGATTGTATGTGTTACTATATGAATTATTCGGTATAAGGCATTAACACTATCATTAGAAGTGCCCCGAGGTGTTAGGGCATTCTTCTATGACATGTCCAGGGGGCGCACCAAGCACAAATCTTAACCAAATTGGTGATGATGGCTCTCTAGGAACAATAGCCTCAATCCTCTTGATTAGGCTATCCAAATGGGCTTCCTTGGCTACTATCCCATCCACAAAATATCCTTTTCCTCCTATAGTTCTTTCACTCTCTTGGGTTGATTCCCACTCACGGGTTTTGTCACTAAGTCAAGTAAAAATTCCCATGCCTTTCCTTCATCTAGAAGGATGTGAATCCTCGGGCACATAGACTCTATCATTTGTTTAGTTGGGTAATCAATACCTTCATAAATTATTTGACATAAATGCCATAGGTCTAGGCCATGGTGAGGGCATTCTTGGAGTAGATCCTTGAATCTCTCCATAAGTTTGGAAAATGACTCACTAGGCTTTTGCCTAAATCAAGGATATCACTTCTAAGCTTATTGGTCTTGTGAGTTGGGAAAAACTTCTTAAGGAAGACAAGCTGAACTTCCCATGAGGTTATGGAATTTGTGGGTAATCCATACAACCACTTCTTAGCTTGGTCTTTCAATGCAAAAGTGATAAACCTAAGCTTAGACATCATCGAAAGTGGATCTTAATTAGAACACATACCTCTTCAAATTCCTTAGAAATAGGTATGCATCCTCGAGGTCAACCCATGGAAGTGGGGCAACATAGTGATGTATTGAGATTTGAGTTCAAAATTATTACCCAGGCGTGGTAGAACTATGGGAAGGTTGGGCTGTTCTAGCAAGGTAGAACCTATCTTTCAGAGATTTAGGTGAAGGGTTTTGCTGTTGGTCTCCCATATTGAAGGGTTTTAAAGAGAGCAAACGTATAGGGTCACTACTTGTTGGATCTCTTCTTTCTAACCGATTCTTAGTATTACGTACCCACTTAACACTCATGCAACAGAAAACTACCCACAACTAAAGTAAGACAAGCACAAAAGAATGGATAGCAAAACTTTTTTTTTTTTTGATGATTTTTTGATTTTTTTTGATTTTTTTGATTTTTTTTGATTTTTTTTGCTTTTGGGAGCTTACGGCAGGATCCGGGTTGCTCAGTCAATTCTGAGGAATCGCTCTGATGAAACCTGGCTTTATCATCTTGTGAGGCATGGCGACCTCCACCGATACAACTATTATTGCAAGTTGTTCTTCTCGAGAATTCAATAAAAGAAAAGGAAAATATAAAACAAAGCAAACAAAGAACTCGATTTACCAAAAGAAAGTGAAAATAACATGGAGCTGTCTCCCAGAAGCGTGCTAAAACTTGTTTGAAATTTAAAATGTAACCCATAGCGTACGGATCACGTAGCTATGGGTTGAACAGGGAAGCAGCCATTTTATTTTTATTTCTTTTAATAATCAAAGTAAACCGATTAATGATTGTGATCTAATTCTAATTACTGTCCTAAACATATGTATCTAAAATAACGTCCTAACCATTCGTCATCTAAGAATTTAAAGAGCAAAGCCAGAATTAAAATTAAATAAATAAATAACTGAAAATAAACAACCCGTAATTAAAAAAAATAAATAAATAAATAAAGGAAAAAAATGCTGAAATAAAAATATAATAAAAGAAAGGGATAAAGCTAGAGAGACTCACAAGTAGGTTTCTCTACTTAGCCGAGGATGCATCATAATATGAGCTTCCCTACTTGACCAGAGAGTCACTCTTACAAGGGTTTCTCTACTTGGCTTTAGGAAAGGGAGACAATTAAAATAAAACAATAAATTGATGGTTCTATAGGCTGGAGGGGCAAAGCCAACACATACACTAGCCATGAACCTTGGGGAAAGGATAGCAATAATGTAACGACTGAAAATAAAAATCCTAAATTAAGAAAGAAAATGTAGTCAGAAGAGGGAATGAGAGGGGGGAGAGAAGACTACTGAAGGAGCCTACTTACTTGAATCAATGCTTGAACTTGAAAAAAATTGCTCCAGGCTCGTGATCTTGTCACCTAGATCTAAGCCTAGAACTATAACTTAAAAATATTACAACTCAATTGCATAAATCATAAACATAAAAGGCTGAATAAGAAAAAAGAGTGCTTGCATTAATTGACATAAAGAAAAACTATTACAAAAGTGATTAAAGCAAAAATAGAGAAGAACTAGAACTAAAAGAGAGCAAGAGAAAGAGAGCAACTAAAAAACTAGAAGAAGAATGAATTGTCTCTCCTCCTCTTACATGAGTTGTATTTATAGGAATGGGGAGGTAGGGTAACAAATTTCTCTTTCCTAAAAAGAGAAACCCACAATTGATTGTGAGATCTTTTGAGACCAAAAGTGCTAAGGTGGAGGAGAGAGAAGAGAGAAATAAATTTCCTATAATTTTTTTTTGCTTATTTTCTTTCCTTTTTTTTTCCTAATTTATTTTTCTTCTTTTTCTCTCTCCTAGGGACGATTTTCTTCTTCTTTGTGTGATTTGGACAATATTTGGTGATGATGTGGAGGAGAGAAGATTTGGACAATCTTTGTTTCTCCCTTTTTTCTCTTTCCTTTTTTTTCTTCTCTTCTGCTTCCACGATTTTCCTTGCTTCTAATTTGATGTGAAAATCCTCCATGCCCTTAGTGCTTTAAGTGAGTGAAAAGCGAAATCTTCAACAAATTCTCTAAAAAACAACCATGAGATTCGAACTTGAGACCTCTTGGTGAGCAAGGAATTTTGTACACCATAGCTCACCAACTAAGCTAGGTAGTTGTTGTTACAAAACAAATCTTTTATCACTTAAAGATGTGGTCCATCGATCCTTGTTGGTATTTGGAGTATTCCTTGTACCTCGGGACAATTACAAACGCTGGTTCGCATCTCGGTTCGATTCGATCCATTATTCTTTTTCGCCCGAAAAGAATAATCATTTGTCTGTGACCAAACGAATGTGTACTTTTAATTGAACACGTCCATCTTGCTCGAATTTCATCCTCTTGCAACCATGAAAGAAATAGGACCTCTTCGTGTAAAATTGAAGATATAGTGCCCGATAATCCTTAAGGCCTTGAAAATACAAAACACCAAAAGAGAATAAAACCCAAGGTAGCTCCATTCTAAATATGTAAAATGCATGTTTTACTACCCTAGATTTTACACATAAATGTGCTCATCACCCACCCCATGCTCCTCAGATGTATGACCTGTAAAATCATCTAAAAAGGGGGTGTACACGTGGGATGAGCTCACTAGCTCGATGAAGTAGAAAGATGGACCACACACCAGTCCACACATCACAACACATCATATGCACTACATGCCATGCTATACATTTTAAATTACATCCACCTAAGCAACATTACTAAGTCCTTGGTTTTAATGCTACTACAACCACGGTCTTGCGTATACTCCAGAGCCGCGAACTCCCCCTGATACACCCATGGGCGTCGGAGAAGGGCCACCGTGAGTACTCGGAAAAGTAAAGACAATGCCGTCCACCGGCTCTCAAAGAAATGTAAATGATCGAAAATAAAGGTTGACTCGACAATTTAAAAGCGATCGATTGGCCCTCTTGAATGTACCACGGTTGCCATGTCCTACATGACTCGTCGGCGTAATGCCTAACCGCCAAGGTGTCCGACAACCGCGACCCTGCTTCCCCCAAATGGTAACCCAACACCTTAACCCTGTTGGGAAGGGTCGAGTAACCGGATGGTGAAAATCCTAATACCGCATGCTCCTATATGACAATAATGCGATTGCATAGTGCCACCATGTCCCATTCCACGGGCCACCAATGTATTCTTTCCAAGCCGACTCGCATCTAGTCTACCAATGCATTATGCACCATGATGTCCACATTCAACATATAAATATCTCATTCAATTGGCATTTGAAAAGTAAACATAGCACATATCGCATCAATGTGTGGAATGACTAATCTACATAGCATATTCATGATGACATGACTAGGTTAGATATATTTAAATGAATGCCAAACAATGCCTTGAAATAAGGCCAACGTCCTCTCCCCACTTACTTTAGAACGTACGAGGATTCCCGTTGATGCGGGTGAGATCCGTCTGAATCGGTCGGATTTGGTAAACCTAACATAATTGAGCGAGGTTAGTACTTCACCATTTTAGGATCAAAATTAATGAAATCCGATGTCAAAATCGTGTTTAGAACGTCAAAAGAAGGTCACACGTCCGATTTGGGTTCGATCGGACATAAGGATCACCTTCGGGGCCACACGGGTGGGTCAGACAGGTGGGTAGTCTGGCCCACCGGTATACCCGCCGGTCCCGGCCCGCCGGTTGGACCCGCTGGTTGTACCCGCCGGTTGGGCCCAAAGGCCCCCTGCCTTCTCAGGTGGGTACCCACAGGCGGGTAGGGGCCCACCGGTTGTACCCACCGGTCTTGGCGGGAAACCCCCCGTTTCTTCCCAACTTTCTCCATTCTTTGGGGATTCAAATGGGGCTTTTCCCCACCCATTCTTCACACCTTCAAGGTCCTATAGGATGGTTCTAACCTAGATCTAGGTTAGATTCAAGTGAGGGAAAACCATCTTACCTTCTTTGCTCAAGAACGACTGTAAACCCCCCAAATCACTTCAAACCCACAATGTTCCTTCCACCTTGTCAATATCTCTTCAAATCCTTCAAGATCAACACATAAATCATCTATTAAACCTTAGATTCATCATTTCAAAGGGGTTTTACAAGATCTCAAGAAACCATACTCAATCAAGGGTTTAAAGCTTGGGTAATGTGAATGTTCACAAAACCCAACTTTTCTTACCTCCAACGTAGATCTAGAGTTGAAGATCACTCTCCGCACGAATGGGAAGATCGAGCTTGCGCCGCTGAAATCCTCTTTCTTCCTCTTCCTTCTCTTCCTTTCTTCTTTCCTTTCTTTTCTCTCTCTCTTTACTTTTCTCACCAACGCACGGGGTAATAAATGGAAAGAAGAAAATCATAAAGCTTTATATATAATTCCTAATAAGTGACATGCACATGGATGGGTCACTCGGTGGGTGGTGTACCCACCGTCCTACCCACCGAGGGCCAAAACTTGGGATTTTGATCGGGTTCGGGCCTCGACGCGAAACCCCACCCCCGGCATACAATGTAGCATACGTATATACCTTAAAATACGGATATAATACCTGCTTTATCCGTACATAGCCTTATGGTAGGTGCATGTACACGGCTTGGTACTCCGTCTCTTCCGCACTGCTCGGACTTGTCGGGCCAGCCGGTGTTTAAGGTCACCCGAGCCATCATAGCCCATAAGGAACCCGCTCTAATTTCCTCTGGCTCGGTTCCTGCATGGTTAAACCGGTTCAACCACGAAATCAGACCGGATTTAAGAAGCAGGGTATTACAACATATGTTTCAGATACACCTTCATCTGGCTTCTTCTTCAGAGTCATCAGGTATCCACGACAATTTCTCTTCCAATGAATAAGGTCCCTTCTCAGGTTTCTTGCCCTTCTTGACTCCCTTACTAGCCACCTTAAGGGTCTTACCCTTATTAGTCTTCTTCTTCTTTTTACCTTTCGGTTTAGAGGAAGAAGGCTTCTGTTCAGTAGACAGGACCTCAAGCTTTTGCTTCTTATATGCCGCCTCTACTTCTTACAACTTATTGCCTAGCTCTAGAAGCTCTACGGAAATTTCATTCATATTATAATTACAAATAAAATATCCATAGATTTTCGGAGACAGTGATTAGAGTATGACATCAGTTTTATAGTTCAGCTTAAGGGATATCCCTAGGGCTTCTAATTCTTAGAATAAATTTTGTAATTTTATCAAATGGTCGATAACTGATATCCCTGAAGTTATCTTAGTACTATGGAGGAGAGTGACAAGCTGATGATGTGCATGTCTATTTTGCTTACCATATAGCTTCTTCAACTCCTCCAACATGTCTTTAGCAAAACTTAGATCCTTTACAGAATCTTTAATGGTCATGTCTATTGAATTCAAAACAAGGAGCTTGGCCTTAGAATTGTTTTGTCAAAACAACTCATAGGCAGCTTTCTCCTCACCCTCTATAGTATTAGGGAATGAATGTTCTTTATCTTCTATGATAGAAATTAGACCTTCTGCAGTTAGGAGCAATTTAATGTTCCTCCTCCAATCAACTTAGTTAGTTCTAGTCAGGATATGGTCTTTAATGATGGTAGCGTAGTTCATTTGGCTTGACATATTGAATATTTACATGATGCACAAGGAAATATTTGCATGATTAATATCATTGAAAAAAGGGGTAATTCTAAATACAATGATTACCCACACCTTAAGCTTCTCTTTAGCTATGAGGTGTGATTGGAACATCTCAACCCTTATGCACATGTCTTAACCTATCGAAGTTCTTCATATACATGTTGGTTGAGTGGACTATTTTTCCCATCTCAAAAACTTCCAATACTTTTGGCCACTTGAGTGTTATGTCCATTCCTATCGGCTAACATACACTCAAGTCAAGTGTATACCTTTTGTTTCGGAGTGAATCATAACATCATGGGCTAATGTCTACTATCGCAGAACACCTCTCACTGACCATGTTCTCTATCTATCACATATGAGATAAATGAAGCTAGTCTCAGAGATCTACTCAAGTATTATCTTATCAACATCTGCAAAAGTAGATCAATGTGACTTCTACATTTACCAACTAAGGGAGGCCATAGAAATCCCACTAGTTAGAGTTTTCTATATCACACTTGCTTTTAAGTTTAGGAAAAGGGACATCATATCTTCTAAAAATACAATAGGGTGATAATATCACCATACATCACATGTAACTAAGAATCATAAAATAATCATCCACATGAAATATAAAACAAAGCCTTAGTGGTTATAAGATAGCATCAAGAATCAGGTAGACTTTGTCATCACATGTAAGTCACTTTGATTCCAAGATGTGTGAGAGTAACACAACCTCTTTAATTACTCCCACACAGCATAATTATGTGATAACACAATGCAAATAATTATAACCAAGATAATTTTTTATATTGAAATAAAAAAAAAACTTGGGTCTCGATCTCCTATCGTTTCCTCTAAGCAATCTCCTCATCTAGTCTTTTCATGATCAAATAAAAATAAAATGCCTAATTCTATTATATTCCTTTACAATAAAGAAACTTTGAGAAACCAATCCACCATTTGGGCTATCCAAGGGGAGTACATATTTTTATAAAAAAGAAAAGGGAGAGAGAGAGAGAGAGAGAGAGAGAGAGAGAGAGAGAGAGAGAGAGAGAGAGAGAGAGAGAGAGAGAGAAATAAAATATAAGCCACCACATAAACGCATGCCATGCTATCCATATATCCATCATCATGGTCCATTTTAAATCCTATAACCACTAACAATATCATAACTTTTACACATTATGTATTTGATCCATTCAATTTTATTCCAATAATGTGGAAAAATAACAATTTTAAAACCACACAAAGAATTACTAACTTTTAGTACAAACCAATGTCATCATATGACATGTATATATATCATGCACAATAATATCATTAAAATATGAAAACTAATTTAAAAATTTTAAGCCCTCACAAGGGTTTCTAAAAAACCTGTGTACAAATATATTTATTAGCACAAATGGGCTACTGGTTTCTAAAATCAGTACCCAACACTTAAGCTAACATGGGTAGAAAACTTAAAAATTAGCATGCCAGGCCTATATTGATTTTAAAAGAAAAATAACCTTTTATAAGCAATTGGGCTTAAAGTTAAGACCAATAGAACTTAACTTAAAGCCCATAACCACCTATTTGTTTTAAAAAACTTGAGTCCATTTTATAAGGGACAAAAGAGTCCTTTCATTAGAAAAAAAAAACCCTAGTTATCATCTTCATCTTCTTTCTTATGAAAACATCTACCCAGCCGCTGCCAAGATTGCAACACTTGCAGGTTTGGATTTTTTTTCAATAAGAATCAACCACAATACCACCAAGGTTGGTCGAAACCAGCCAAGGTGGTACGGCGCAGGGAGGATACGACTTGATCGAGCAAACAAAGTTTTATGAAAAGCATTTCTTTTCCTTTTTAACAAGAGCTTACTATTCTGAATAATACGTTACTGTTCATGTGAACAGTAAACACTGTTTACATGAACGTGACCATTGTTCACATGAATAGTGAGTACTGTTCACGTAATAGCGAACACTGTTCCGTAAATAGTGATATACATGATATTTTTTTTAAAATTGAATATAAAATTAATGGATCAAATACTCAATCTTATGTAAAAAAAAAAGGGAATGTCTCTCCATCAGCAGGGAGGCTCTACTACCTTGAAGGTGTGGAAATGATTTGAATCATCCCACTGGGAGGGTCAGACATTCAATCAACTATTAATGAAGGGGTTTAGATCATTATCTGAAACTCCACAAGTGTAGAGCCTCCACGCGATCTTAGCCCTTTCACAGTGAATCCTTCCCACACTTACAACTTTACGTTCCCTTTGAGTCCAAGCTCCTCTTCAATCGTCAGGGTTTTCACAAAACCCTAATTACTACTCAATTACTAGTGTAGAGATCAAGAGTGTGAGAGAGGGAGGGGAGCATGACTATATAAAAGAGGAGAGAATTAGAATCCTATATCACTGTGGTTTTTAGAGTCCATGTATATCTCCAACCAAAATCCCTATTAGTTTAGAGTTGTAGATAAATCTAACTTTGGTATAGAGATTTCTTACTTGGAGTCAAAATACTCACAAAACCAATCTTATCATTATTGATAAGATATTAAATAATAAGCAATATAATAATTCTTTTTTCCTAACTTGAACCTCATGCAACTTGAAGAAGGAGATGAATCTAAAACTACCTAGCTAAAAGATGATGAAGACCTTAAAGTTAGAGGCTTATGTTAGCAGTGGACACGAAATGGTTCCAAGCCCTCAAGGTCTGATCCGATGATGTAAGTGTTATGAATAATAACCCCAAAAACTACTTATATATTTATTTATTTTTTTTTTCTAATGATCAGCAAAGAATATCATTAATAATCAAAGAATGGAGATACAACAGAAACAAAAACCATTGAACTGAAAATCCACCTTCGGCATAGCCATCAGCATATTTTTAGCCCAAACATAATGACTATGTGAACCGAAATCTGGGTCTTCTTTGAAAATCCCAGCTTACATCAGGTAAAACAAATGAAGGAACTATTTACCATGAAGCAGAAATTTTTGATTTTACTCCATGCTTTTCCAGCTTATTTGCAGCGACGTTAACTTCCCTGTAACAATGTGAAATTTCCCAATTTATTCCATTCAGAAAATTCTGGTAAAATAACCATATTTTCTCGAATCACCATGGAATTTTTTATTCCTAATGCAAGTGACGATAATATTGGAGTCACACTCAATACAAAGATTTTCAATGCCCATGTGCTTCACATGATGCAGGCCGTGAAAGAAGTTGTAGCAAACTCAACCATGAAATTAGTCCCAATGTCTTCATAGTATGAGAAGCAAAGGAGAGGGTAACCTTTATCATCATGCAAATTTCCTCCTGCACCTGAGCATCCCGGGTTTCCAAGGGAACAACCATCAATATTAAGCTTACAATAGAGAGGAGGAGGAAAATCCAAAACAATTCCAGAACTTTTGGAGAGGGTGCTCTTGAATTAGTAATCTGGAATTTTTTTGACAGAACTAAATCAGCCACAGAGGAGATCTGGATAGGAGCAAGGGTTGAATAATCCTGAAGATCCTTTAAAATTGCTTGAACCACATAAGAAGGAGGCCTGTGTATCTCATCAAAATTCCTTCTATTTCTTTCATTACAAAAACCTACTTAGGTTTGAGTGTGAGACTAGAGAAACACTCGGGGAAGTATCCCATCCTTCTGACCATCCCATCTCATCTCATCCTTCTGACCATGTTGGCTATAGACTACTGGTCATCCCTGTGGATTGTTTTATCTTTGATTTATACGCAGACATAAAAGATCTTGCTTCCCAACATTTTTAGATCTCATGTCCATGGACGAATATGGCAACAATATTTCCCACAAGCTTAGTCTGATTGGATTTTTAATTATGTTCTAAACTGCTAAATCTGAAAATCACCCTCTTAACTTTTTCAGCAAACTAGATGTGATGTTAATGATTCAATCTTTTTAAAAGGGGAAAACATTCTTAATTACTCTCAGTCCTTGAGTTTACACACGAGAGTGATTAGATATGCATGTATTATCGTTCAAACTATAGTTTCTCAATAGTCTATTTTGAGGGTTAGGAATGATATGCTTGAAGCTATGTTATTTGGTAATTTCTGTCTCTAAGCTTAAATCAATATGGGGTGTTAGGATCGTCTCCGGTGGCTGGCAAGCCTAATGAGGGTCCCAGCCGTCAGATAGAGCCTGGGGTGCGATTTGACTTGGCACGCTAGCCACAAGAGAGTAGCCAATACTCAATATGGGTGGAGGGATCGTTGCAAGGTTGAATGGACCTTATGTCCATAAGGAGGGTAAAATGACCCTACCCTCGCTAGCCTACACCTTGGATGCATGTGTGTGTGGTCCCATTGGCCCCACGTTGTTGTAGGATCACGTTGTTGGGAAATGCCCACACTCCTATTTGTGTTTTGGTAATAACAAATAAACCCGTAATCTTAACCTTCTACTAAGTGTGATTTAGAAAGAAGAGGAAGACTCAAAGCTACTTGGAGACGTCAAGTAAAGAACTCCAATAACAAGACATGAAGATGAAGTATAAAGAGTGGGAGCACCAAGATGAAGATCCAAATATCAGGATAAGATGAAGACCTCTAGGATAGAGTTGTCTGTGTCATGTAACTTGTACCATCTTAATTTATATTGTGCACACACTCATACATTGCATGTCATCATGTTAGATTGACCATAGGTGGAGGTGAACATGATAGAATACCAAGACTTGTGTTTTATATGAAAAACACTTAAACCTGAATCAAGGGCATTTTAGATATTCAAAATATTAGTATCAGGAGTTGGACCCTTCACAAAAGTTGTAGGAAATCGAGTCATAATTCCAACGCATAGGTCAATTCAAGGTTGGACCGTTAAGTTATGGTCAATTTACTAACAACTATTCAATCTACCAAAACTGCCCCAGTCAAGGGTGGTCATCTGGCCCGGACCCTAGTCGACCGACACTGGTAGAATCACATGGTGGTTGATAGTAAAAATGTCTTGGTTAACTAACACAACCAGAGACCATAGGCGGTCGTTCGGCCAAAAGTCTCGATCGACCGGCCAAGTCCAGAATCACCCCAACGGCTATTTTTTTGGCTCTAACGGTCACATCCGATCGACTGGCACTTTGGAGTGGTCGATCGGCATGGCCGATATATTGATCGTTATGACCTGCTTTCCTGCCTAAAAAGCTCTCTTAATCTCTCCTATAAATACCTAAGATGTTTTTAATGAACAAGGAACTATTTCTAAGCATTAGAGAGCATTCAAAAGAGCTTTAAGAGTCAAAAGCAATCTACATCACTTGAGTAATTTGGTTCACTTTTCAAGAAGAAAAAGCTCAAGTCTTCATCAAGTCTTCTACATATTCTCACTGCGCAAGTCAAGTACAAAGAGAAGACTTATAAGGTGCATTCATACATCTCATACTCATTCATTGCACCATGCCGGGGGTAACCCTCTTATTCCACTCTCATTTACTGCTTTACATCTTCCGTGACTGTACTTAGGATTGTGTAAGCATCCTCTTCTCCTTAAAAGAGCTTTGGTGTCTTTCTACCATGAAAGGAGATTGTAAATGTGCTCCACTACTTGTAAAGGAGATTTGTACGGATTCTCTTATCCGAAAAAATTGTAAAGGTTTTCTACCCTAACTACTATACTGAAAGGGAAAACTAGTGGAATACCATACAAGAGGATTCTTGTAAGGAGTGGATTAGACTCGATTGAATCGAACCACTAAAAATTCTTGCGTCGTGTGATTGTTAATCATTTACTTTCATTCTACATTTTTTTATTAGTAATCACATTTGGGCCAATCTCGAAAAGAATTCCTTCTAGATTATTTCAATTGGTATCAGAGCAGGAGCTCAATATTCTAAGACTAATTTTTATCTTAAAAGTGAGTAAAAGACCATGGTCACCTTCCAAGGACCACAGGAAGGTATGAACGCCTCGAGACTCCCTTACTTTAATGGAGAAAAATTTTCTTTCTGAAAGTGCAGGTTTAAGAACTTTGTGTGTGGACATAATATATTTGTGTGGAAAGCAATAGAAGAAGGACCACATGAAATCACCAAAGAAGTTGAAGGCAAGAAAGTATCAAAACACGAAAAAGAATGGACTGTCGATGATGTGACGTTCATCCAATACAACTTCAAGGCGATTACTTTCCTTCAGTGTATTCTCAACGAATACAAGTTCAACTGAGTCATTTTTATGAGTTAGCCAAAGAAATTTAGAACATGCTCATAGTTACACATGAAGGTACAAAAGAAGTCAAAGAAAGAAAAGTAGATAAACTAGTTTCTTGTTATGAATCTTTTACCATGTATGAGAATGAGACTATTACTGATATGTTTACTCGCTTTACAAATATTGTAAATAGTCTAAATAACCTAGGTAAGACCTACACAAATACTAAGAAAGTGAGGAAAATTCTAAGATCCTTACCAAACAACTGGAGACCAAAGAAGTCAGCAATTGAGGAAGCAAAGGACCTAACCAAGATATCTCTAGACTACTTATTGGTTTCTTTGCAAACTCATGAAGTGGAGCTCCAAGCCGACAAGAAAAATTGTGAAATCAAAAGAAAGAGCATCGCACTGAAGTCATTTCAAAATACTCAAGAAGTAAGCGATGATGGCGACGACGAGGAATTCGACTTAGAGAAGGAAATCTCCTTCATTACAAGAAAGTTCAACAAATTCCTCAAGTAGAAGGGAAAATTTCCTTACAAGAACACGGCCCATAGTGACAAGTCCTATGGAGAAAAAGGTAAATCCAAATAAAAATCTAAGGAAACTTCAACTAAAGATGTCGTTTGCTTTGATTGTAGAAAACCTGGACACTTTAGAATTGAATGCCTTCACCAATCAAAGAAGAAGGCCTATGCGGCTACTTCAAATTCAAGTGATGAAGAAGAAAAGAGCAACTCCGAGGAATAAGTCACCAATGTTGCTTTGATGGCTCTTGAAGACGAAGAACAAGAGGTAAATCAGCCAACTGAAACTGAACATCTAGAAAGCTACACAAGAGAAGAACTTCAATAAGCCTTCGAGGCATTGTATGAAGAAAGTCTCAAATTAGAAAAGGATAAACAAAACCTGGAAAAGGAAGCTGACACTCTTAACAAAAGAGTGGATGCCTTGACCACAAAGGTAGTGAACTTGAAGAAGAAAAGTCAAAGTTAAACTCTACCCTTTGTACTTTCACTCTAGACCAAAAGAACCTTGATAACTTGCTTGGATATCAAATGAAAGGTCCTACTAAAAGAGAAGGATTGGGTTATGAACAAAACCCACCAACAAGAAAGTAAAGCAAAAGGAGAATCCAAGGAAGGGTGAAAGTAATCAAGCATCCAAATCCTATGTTAAGTATAGCATTTGCAAGAAAACAGGGTATTCAACAAATGAATGTAAAGTTAAGAAGAAAAAGACCACAAATTCTCAAAATGAGAAACCAAGAACCAAGGTCAACCACGCCTACTACTGCACACCTCAAAGAAGGCAATATATGCCTCAAGAGGAGTTTAGACCGATGCCTAGATATAAAAGATCTCACCCAAAGAGTCCTGTAGACCTCATGGTAACTACCAATCCCAAAGGACCTATACAACTCAAAGATCCTACAGACCTCAAAAGCCTTATACGCCTCAAAGGTCATATAGTTTATATGAACCACAAAGGACTCAAAAGAACCCTAGACCATCTCAAAATCAGAGACCTAAAAGGTACAAGAACACTTGGGTCTCAATATCTTACGAAGGAAACTAAAGCTGAAGATGTGGCAGACGTTGAAGATGAAGAAGAAGATGAGGATCAGGAGAACTCTGAGGATGAAGAAGACTAGCTGACCTCTCTCTCTTTTATTTACATTTTTTTTTTGTTACCGTTATGTGTTTAAAACTTTGTTTTCAAATTATCTGTCATGCTAGAACTTATGCGTGGAAATATTATGTGGCACAATGACTTTACGGTTTAGATGCTTATCTTAAATGCTCTGACATGTGCTGCTTTAATTGTTTCTCCTTTTATATCCCTGACACATATTCAGGGGGAGCATACTTTATTTTTATCAGTTGCAGATGACTTGCACTCACCTTTTTGCTGTTGACAAAAGGGGGAGAAATACTACTGCTGCATATTTCCTTATATGTACTGAAATGACATGTGACTATTCTGCATTTTAGATTTTTTTTAATATTATTACTATCATTTCTGTGTTTGTTTGTCATCACCAAAAAGGGGGAGATTGTTGGGGAAATTCCCACACTCCTATTTGTGTTTTGGTAATAATAAACAAACCCGTAATATTAACATTCTACTAAGTGTGATTTAGCAAGAAGAAGAAGACTCAAACTTGGAGACGTCAAGTCAAGAACTCCAATAACAAGACATGAAGATGAAGTATTAAGCGTGGGAGCACCAAGGTAAAGATCCATGTATCAAGACAAGACGAAGACCTGTTGGAAAGAGTTGTCCGTGTCATGTAACTTATACCATCTTGATTTATATTGTGCATGCACTCATACATTGCATGTCATCATGTTAGATTGACCATAGGTGGAGGTGAACATGATAGAATACCAAGACTTGTGTTTTCTCTAAAAAACACTTAAACCTGAACCAAGAGCATTTTGGATATTCAAAATATTAGTATCAGGAGTTGACCCTTCACAAAAGTTGTAGGAAATCAAGTCACGATTCCAATGCAACTAGTTTCCTATCAATCCAAGGTTGGACCATTAAGTTATGGTCGATTTACTGACGACTATTTAGTCTGCCAAAATTGCCCCAGTCAAGGGTGGTCGACCGGCCAAAAGTCTCGGTCGATTGTCCAAGCCCAGATTCACCCCAATGGCTATTTTTTGGCTCTAACGGTCACATTTGGTCTACCGACACTTTGGGGTGGTCGACCAGCATGGCCGATATATGACCGTTATGACCTGATTTTTTGCCTAAAAAGCTCTCTTAATCTCTCCTATAAATACCTAAGATGTTTTGAATGAATAAGGAACTATTCCTAAGCATTAGAGAGCATTCAAAAGAGCTTTAAGAGTCAAAAGCAATCTACATCACTTGAGCAATTTGGTTCTCACTTTTTAAGAAGAAAAAGCTCGAGTCTTCATCAAGTCTTCTACAAATTCTCACTGTGCAAGTCAAGTACAAAGAGAAGAATTATAAAGTGCATTCATATATCTCATACTCATTCATTGCACCACACCGGAGGTAACCCTCTTATTTCACTCTCATTTATTGTTTTACATCTTCCTAGACTGTACTTAGGACTGTGTAAGGATCCTCTTATCCTTAAAAGAGCCTTAGTGCCTCTCTGCCGTGAAAGGGGATTGTAAAGGTGCTTCACTACTGAAAAAGGAGATTTGTACGAATTCACTTATCCTGAAAAGATTGTAAGTGTTTTCTACCCTACCTACTATACTGAAAGGGAGAACTAGTGGTATACCTTGTAAACAGATTCTTGTAGGGAGTGGACTAAACTCGATTGAGCTGAATCACTATAAATTCTTGTGTCATGTGATTGTGAATCATTTACTTTTATTCAGTATTTTTATTACTTGCAATCACATTTGTGCTAATCTCGAAAAGAATTAAAATTTTTCTAGTATAACCTATTCACTCCCCTCTAGGTTATTTCAATTGGTATCAGAGTGGGAGCTCAATATTCTAAGACTAATTTTTGTCTTAAAAGTGAGACAAAGACCATGGCCACATTCCAAGGACCACCGGAAGGCATGAATGCCTCAAGACCCCCTTACTTTAATGGAGAAATATTTTCTTTTGGAAGTGTAGGTTTAAGAACTTTGTGTGTGGACATAATATCTTTGTGTGAAAAGTAATAGAAGAAGGACCACACGAAATCACCAAAGAAGTTGAAGGCAAGAAAGTACTAAAAGACGAAAAAGAATGGACTACCGACGATGTTATAATCAACAAATAGTTCACAATCACAAAGAAATTGAACATACTCATTTCACATAGGTCAAGAAGTCAAAAAAGAAAGTAGTTCATAGTATTCGTTATGAATCTTTTACCATAGAGAATGAGACTATTACTATATGTTTACTCACTTAAAGATATTGTAAATAGTCTAAAAAGACAAGTAAGACCTACACTAAATCTTGACAAAGTAAGGAAAATCTGAGATCCTTACCAATAACTGAGACCAAAGAAGATGAATTGAAAAGCAAAGGACCTAACAAGATATCTCTAGACTACTTATGGTCTTGCAAACTCAAAGGAAGTGGACCTTAACCACAAGCAAACTCTGGAAATCAAAGAAAGAGCATGACACAAAGTCATCTCAAACCAAGATATCGATGAGGACTGACTTAGAGGAAATCTCCTCATTACAAAAGTTAACAAATTCCCCAAGAAGATGGGAAATTTCTACAAGAACACGTCCCATGGTGACAAGTCCCAGAGAAAAAGTAAGCACCAATACAAATCTAACAAAACTTCAACAAGATGTCTTTGATTGAGGAAAATCGGAACTTAGAACTGAATGCCCTCACAAATCAAGAAAAAGCCTTCCTACTTGAAATGAAGAAGAAAAGCTTCCAGGAAGAAGTCCCAACCTTTCTTTGATGGCTCTTGAGCGAAGAACAAGAGGTAAATCACCAATAAAATAACCTAAAAGCTACACAAGAAAGAACTTCAAGAAGCCTTAAGGCATTGATGAAGAAAGTCTCAAATTAGAAAAGGATAAACAAACGAAAGGAAGCTGACATCTTAACAAAAGATGGATGCTTGACACAAAGTGAGTGAACTCATGGAAGAAAACTCAAAGTTAAACTCTACCTTTGCTTTCACTCAAGGCAAGAACCTTGGAACTTGTAGACTCAAAGGAAAGGTCACCAACTAAAAGAACTGCTTATGAAACCCACCAAAAAGAACAAGAAAAGCAAAAGAAATCCAAGGAAGGTGAAAGTAATCAACATCAAATCCTATGAAGTGTAGCTTGCAAGAAACAGGGTATTCAACAAATGAATGTAAAGCCAAGAAGAAAAAGACCACAAATTCTCAAAATGAGAAACCAAGAACCAAAGTCAACCACGCCTACTACTACACACCTCAAAGAAGGCAATATAGGCCTCAAGAGGAGCCTAGACCGATGCCTAGATATAGAAGATCTCACCCTCAAAGGGAGTATTCTATTGAAAAAAATCGTAGGAAAACCCAAGCCTATAGAACCTACCCCATAGAGTCCTATAGACCTCATGGTAACTACCAATCCCAAAGGACCTATACACCTAAAAGATCCCACAAACCTCAAAGGCCCTATATGCCTCAAAGGTCATATGGTTCATCTGAACCATAAAGGACTCAAAGGAACCCTAGACCATCTCAAAATCAGAGACCTAAAAGGTACAAGACCACTTGGGTCCCAATAGGGACATTTGACACTAACAATGACAGACCCATGAGATTACTGGATCAATGTACATCTAAACTTCTGTTGTAGGTATACTTGAAGAACAAGATAGAAGCTGAATGGGTAATCGATAGTAGATGCTCCAAACATATGACATCAAACAAAAACTTGTTTTCAAGCCTATGAGACTACGACGGAGGATGGGTCTCATTTGGAGATGATAACAAAGGGAAGATCGCTGGAATTGGGATGATCAAGCTTAGAGGTTCTCTATCTCTAATGTCTATTATGTGAAAAATCTAAATTATAACCTACTTAGTGTAAGCCAATTGTGTGGCATAAGTTATAAGTTAGATTTTGATGTTTCTCACTATTACATTAAAGATGCTAACAATGATCTTATACTAAAAGGATCTAAGAAGGATAACATTTATGTTTGTATACTAAAGGAAACAAGTACCTTGAATGCATGTTTGGTTTCGAACCATAGTCAATCCTCATTATGGAATAGAAATGTCAAGTTAATCCAAACCATTGCATCCAAGGATATTGTTCAAAATCTTCCTAAGATCAAGTATAGTAAAGGTCATTTCTGTGATGCATGTCGGAAGGGCAAACAAGCCAAGGTTTCCCATAAGGCCAAAAATATTGTCTCTTCTTCTAGGTCATTGGAACTCCTCCACTTGGATTTGTTTGGACCCATAAATATTTCTAGCTTAAGTGGTAAGTCTTATACATTTGTTATCGTAGATGACTATTCTAGATTTTCTTGGGCTATATTTCTAAAAAATAAAAATGATGCCTTTGAGGAGTTTGTAACTTAGTGCAAAAGATTACAAAACCAAAAGTGCTATACAACAACCCCTATTAGGAGTGATCATAGAGGAGAATTTGACAATATTCATCAATTTGATGCGTATTGCAATAAGTATGGCATTGAACATAACTTCTCCGCTCCTAGGACGCCTCAATTTAATGGGGTTGTTGAAAGGAAAAACAGATCACTACAAGAAATGGCTAGGACCATGCTCAATGAGTACTCCTTGCCTAAATCATTGTGGGCCGAAGCTGTAAATATAGCTTGCTATGAGCTTAATCGAGTAATTCTAAGATTCTTACTTTACAAAACTCCATATGAGCTTTACTTTGGCAAGCTACATAAGGTAGACTACTTTAGGGTGTTTGGTTGTAAGTGTTTCATCCTAAACACTAAAGACCGACATGAAAAGTTTGATGCTAAATCTGATGAAGGAATATTCTTGGGATATTCTCTTAATAGTAGAGTATATAGAGTCTTTAACAAAAGATGTCTAATGGTTGAGGAATCCATGAATGTTAGATTTGATGAGTCTTTACCTACTGTTTTACATGATTCTACTAATGATGATGATGATGTTGTTCTTGATGAGTTAAAGAATAAAGTAGATAATGTTTCTCTTGATGAATCTAGGGGAAAAGAAACTACTATTGAAAAAGTAGAAACCTTACCTAGGGACATCATTCCTCATAGGGACCATCCCTTAGATGCTATAATAGGTGATTTGGATGAAGGAATTTAGATCTAAATCTCGTGAGATATGAAATCACACTGTATTTATCTCCAAGATTGAACCTAAAAACATAGAAGAAGCATTGAGAGATAGTGACTGAATTATTGCCATACAAGAAGAGTTTACCAGTTTGAACGAAGCAAGGTTTGGGAACTTGTCCCAGTACCTGACCACCAAACCATCATTGGTGCCAAGTGGGTCTTTCGGAACAAACTGGATGAAGATGGTAACATTATAAGGAACAAGGCTAGATTGGCTGCAAAAGGGTATAACCAATAAGAAGGTATTGACTACGATGAAACCTATACCCCTGTTGTTAGACTATAATCCATTAGTATGCTACTAACTTTTGCATGCCATAAGAACTTCAAACTTTATCAAATGGATGTCAAAAGTGTCTTCTTGAATGGATACATTCAAGAAGACGTCTATGTAGCTCAATCCCCTAGTTTTGAAGACCCTAAGTTTTCAAACCACGTCTATAGACTTGAGAAAGCCTTGTATGGCCTCAAACAAGCTCCTAGAGCTTGGTATTGGAGATTCAGTACTTTCTTCATAGAATGTGGCTTCTCAATGGTGAAGATTGACACTACCTTGTTCGTGAAGAACTTGAAGAATGACATACTCTTTGTTCAAGTTTATGTAGATGATATCATCTTTGGCTCAACCAACGAGAGAATGTGTACTGATCTCAGTAGCAAGATGAGCAATGAATTTGAAATGAGAATGATGGGAGAATTAAATTTCTTCCTTGTTCTTCAAATAAAATAGACGGATAATGGTATTTTTATAAACCAGAGTAAGTATACTACGGAACTGTTAAAGAAATTTGACATTAACAGTTAAAAGTTTTTAGACACTCCGATGAGCTCATCTTTGAAACTAACCAAGGATAAAGATGGCATTTCTGAGGATGTTACTAGATATAGAGGCATGATTGGGAGCCTTCTATATCTAACAGTAAGTAGGCCTGACATCATGTATAGTGTTTATGCATGTGCTCGGTTTTAAGCCGAACCTAAGAAATCACACCTCACTTCTGTGAAAAGAATTTTTAAATATTTGAAAAACACTTGCGATGTTGGGTTGTGGTACCCCAAAAACCAACCTTTGACTTAGTCATTTTCTCAGATGCTGACTTTGCGGGCTACCATATTGACAGAAAAAGTACCAGTGGTACTTGTCATTTCCTTGGCTCATGCCTCGTTTCTTAGTTCAGTAAGAAACAAAACTCCATTGCTTTATCCACCACCGAAGCCGAATATGTTGCAGCTGGCCGGTGTTGTGCCCAAATCCTTTAGATGAAGCAAACCCTTCTTAACCTTGGAGTGAAGTTTGACTCATGTCCAATCACGTGCGATAATACTAGTGCCATTAACTTGAGTAAAAACCTCATTTTACACTCAAGGGAAAAGCACATTGAGATTCGACATCACTTCCTGTGAGACACTATTCGAACGGTGATGTCACTTTTGAATACATTGAGACTGAAAAGCAACTTGCAGATATCTTCACCAAACCTTTAGGTGAAGAAAGGTTTTGCTCTTCAAGAAAAGAGCTTGGGATTTGTAACCCTTTGGGTAGCTTAAAAGACCATCTAATCTATGCTCAAATCCCACATCCAACCCTTAGACCATTATGCCCAAAATCCCTTGTAAAATTTCATTTTTTATTTCGGCATTTCTAGGCATAGCCGGTCGACCACCCTTCACAGCAGCCTTCCCGATCTATCGCCTTAAATTTTTATCGACTGCCCCTTCCAGAACTAGAACCCGGTCGACCGCCCCTGGCCACCGATCGATCGGCTCCATCGAAAAACGTGATCTGGGCTCTTAAAACTCGACTTTTGGGTTTCCTTTCTCATTTCTTTTAAACCCAAAACCCCTAAGACCCTTTTGCGATTTCTCCTCTTGAGAAACCCCTCTAAACCTCCATCCAAAACCCTAGATCTACAAGATCTTACCTTTCCTCTCCAAGAATCTTTGGTTTTTCTTCCATATTCTCAAACCTTTCTCCATGGCCTCTCAATGCCCTACCAAAGCAACGAAGTCCATAGCAAATAAAGGGAAAAGGAAGACATCAGCCTATTCTATTGAAGACAAATGGTTTTCTCTTCGGATGCTAAAGAGTGTTGGGAGATGTTTGCTCCTCGCCAAGTTGAACAAGGAAGGAACATCAATGCTAAATCTCTTACCAGGTATGCCATCAAAGACCATTTTGATGCCTTAGGTTGGGGAAATATTCTCAAACTAAAGAATCCATGCTATCCCCACTTGGTGAGAATGTTCTACTGCAATCTCTCTATGAATGGTGAAGACGAATCCCTCCTTCTTTGTTCCTATGTCAAAGGAACTCCCATAGAGTTAAATATCCTTACCTTAGGTGAGATTCTTAACTTCTCTTGTGATGGACCTTTGAAATTCTAGACCCACAAGACCTACATTGAATAGTTCATGAATGTAGACACTGTATACTCTAGCATAGTGAAAAACTATACTAACAACCACAGAATCAAGGCTAGGGACCTCACCGATTTGGGAAGGATTGTCAATCTGATAATTTCTTACAATATCCTACCCAAAGGAGGTCATCGTGATGCAGTTCCCCTATTCCATGCTTACCTCACTTACTGTGTTTGTAAATCTGAGAATGTCAATCTTCCATACATTATCTTGATGTACATAGTGACGTATGGGGATAAGCTTCAGCAAGGAAATCTTCCATATGGTCACCTTGTTTGTCAAATCTTGTACTACTTCTATGTGGACTTCTCTGGGGAGACAACTGAACTCATCTCTCCTGAAATCAATCTTTCTACTGTTTGAAACATGAAACTCCTTCCTTGAAAGACAACTACTTCAAGAACCACTACTGCACCATCTCAGCCTACAGCTGGATAGGAAAGTGGAACCTCCTTTGCTTTTGCAACTGTTGCTGATTTTGAAGAACTTGGAACCCAACTTATGGCTAAACTAGACAAGATGGAAAAGAAGCAAAATGCTATCCTGAAGCTTCTTATGAAGGGAACTGAAGCTGAAGATGTGTTGGACGTTGTAGATGAAGAAGAAGATGAAGATGAGGAGGAATCTGAGGATGAAGAAGACTAGCTGACCTCTCTCTCTTTTATTGACATCTTTTTATTACTGTTATGTGTTTGAAACTCTATTTTAAATTATCTATCATGTTGGAACTTATGTGTGGAAACACTATGTGGCACAATGACTTCACAGTTTAGATGCTTATTTTAAATGCTCTGACATGTGCTGCTTTAATTGTTTTTCCTTTTATATCCCTGGCACATATTCAGGGGGAGCGTACTTTATTTTTATCAGTTGCACATGACTTGCACTCATCTTTTTGCTGTTGACAAGAGGGAGAAATATTACTGCTGATTATTTCCTTATATGTAATGAAATGACATGTGAATATTTTGCATTTTAGATTTTTTTAATATTATTACTGTTATTTTTGTGTTTTTTTGTCATCGCCAAAAATGGGGAGATTGTTGGGGAAATGCCCACACTCCTATTTGTGTTTTGGTAATAACAAACAAACCCATAATCTTAACCTTCTACTAAGTGTGATTTATCAAGAATAAGAAGACTTAAAGCTACTTAGAGATTTCAGGTCAAGAACTCCAATAACAAGACATGAAGATGAAGTATTAAGAGTGGGAGCACCAAGATGAAGATCCAAGTATCAAGACAAGACAAAGACCTCTAGGATAGAGTTGTTAGTGTCATGATTATGCCTTTCGGCTACCTCATTATGTTCAGGACTCCTATGCATAGTAAATTGACCTACTATCCCAGAGTCTTCAAAGTATTTGACTACATATTTACCTTTATTGTGTGGGTTTTCTCCTTCTTTAGATTTTTTCTTTCTCAGTAACAACTCTAGAGATCAAATTATTTGATGATCCCAAATTCAGAAGGAAAGATATTTAAGGCTTGACGGACAATGTAAGGATCAGGAAGAGAAATATTTAAGGCTTTGAATTTAGTTTGATAATTCATCATCCGAATTATATAGTCCCTAACACTTCTAGAACTATCATACCTCAAATTGAAAAGTTCTTACAGAAGAGTTCATATTTCAGTATTTAATGAAACTCGGTATCTGAGTGCCACTACATCCATCATCTCCTTAGTAGTGCAATCAGTAGATAAATCACTTTTTAGGTAATCTTTGATCGACCTCTTTATGGACAGTAAACAGATGTGATTGCTCTTTACCCATGTAGCATGCTCCAATTTTTTTATCACCAGTGCTCTGATCAGTGAGATCCACTGGTTTATTCATAATATAGGATGTGTGAATATTTTTCATTTTCACCGCAAACAATACATACTCTTTCCATTTCTCACAATTGGACCTAGTAAGAACCTCAATAGTAACCATATTAATGTTGACAGAAAAGGTGATAGAAAAATAAACAATATATATCACTAGTATAATGTGAGTACCGTGTAACTTAAAAAATATATAAGTACACCAATTGAGAGCTCACAAACATCATTATATAAACAACTTTAGGTTGAATTCATAATATGTAATTGCAGAACCCTCCACATATTAGCGGTTATGAAAACATATTTCAACATTTGATAGGCTATCACCTTTAGGTATATAGACTACTTGGGTTAGTCAATTCTCAACCATATGTTGTCTATGTGACCCTTTAAGTACTAACACATAATCACCACCTTTGGGTGTATAACCATGCATTAGAACTAGAGACATCCCACTACCGTATAAGATCGATATTCCACAGATTCAATTAAGAAGACCACTTTGGAGGCTACAACTTATTCAAATTTATGAAACTCTATTATACTGGGATATATTTAATATCATTCACATCAAACCAAATAATATGTAATTTTAGACTTGAATACAATAGACTAAAAATTATCCATAAAATTACATTAGATGCTCATAACATTGTTTAATACTTTAATCATCCATTAGGATATTTCTTTATTTATTTTTATTCCATGAACAGCACCATGGGTATTATTCATCCTCAATAATTAGGGTTTCCAACCTAATAATCCTTAATCAATTAGGGTTTCAAAATAATTATCCCTAATTAATTATGTTTTCAAAATAATCATCCCTAATCAATTAGTGTTTCAAAATAATCATCCCTAATCAATTAGATTTTTGATTATGATTTCAAATCTAATCATCTTTAATTCATGGATTCAATCTAAAAACTATAATCTATCCCTCATAAATTTGATTAGGGTTTTAAACCTAATCACCCATAATCCATGGATTCAATCTAAAAACTTTAATCTATCCCTTGCAAACATTATTAGGGTTCTAAACCTAATTTATGGTGGCTCTGATACCACATGTAGGATTAAACTCTCTCACGAGATATAAACTTTAGACCCATAGATAACCATAGATAGATTAAAAACACCAAGAATAATGGGATAGAAACTATAATCAATAAAAACGTACTTTGTTTGGGATCCATAGTAAAGCAAAGCGCAACGAAAAACCTTCTGATCCACGTAGTAAAGTACTTCTCCTCTATTTCTCTATGATCACTGGCTAGATGAGGAACCTGAATGTACAAGGGACGAAACCACAAGAAATCTTATCTCGTTTTCTTTCTCCCTCTCTCTCTAGAATGCACATTGTGAATAAAGAATAGGGTTAGAGGGACCTAACTCTCTATTTATAAAGTTTTTCAATGGACCCACTCATCACAAGTCTAATGGTTAACTAAAGCCCACACTAGACAGCCCATATTAAACTAATTAAAGCTCTTATGTCTCACTTAATTAGATCATATAATTAGCCTGATTTCATTAAAGCACAAAAACCCAATTAATATAAGCCCACATAGAAATATTCTAACAAAGCCTGCATATATTAGAAAAATAAGAAAGCGAGTTAGGTTCAATAATTCAATAATCCACTCATAGTGGCGGGATTTTAATCTTAGGAGTGTGGATCAGGTTCTCATACAATCCTGATCCACACACATGGTACCTACCACAGGACTTCTCCTATTGTGGATTCCATGTGTGTGAATAAAAATTGTATGAGAATATTTTTTTTACGAGATTCTAACCCGCTCTCTAATCTTAAGGAGGAGAGAGAGAGACAAACAAAGCCAAATCCTTCCATCTTGTGAATGGGGCCAATAGTGGTGTACTTATTACAATATTTTGCTAAGAAGACTTCCATGGTAGGAGGAATTTTAAAGTAGGTTGCAATTCCTCCAGTTTGACTCCCTTTTGATAAGGCTTTATCACATTCAGCAGGAGTATTACAAGCCATTAGCTTGGATTCATTGAAATTTAACTACTTTAGGAGTCCAAAAATAAAAGAACACACTTGGTATCCTACATAATCCCCATTCTTCTGAAGGGTTTCAATGCTAGTCAATGAAGGTTCAAATCGTTGAACAGTCAAAATCGACGATAAGCTTGCAGTGTAACTCAAAGTTAAGGTTAGGTTCTCGTACAATCCGGATCCACACACATTTGTGCTTGGGCCTGTACATGAGGCAGGATTGCCCAACCATCCACATAATCACCACAGCTTGAGTCAAGTTGCTTAACAACTTCTCTCCTGGGAAAAAAAAAATGCTAGCTTAAGTATATAAGAGGAAAAAACTCAAGCCATTGAGTGAAAGGACTCACAAGCATAGTAGGAGATGGAAGACTTTAGGGATAACCAATCTGGGACTATTCTCCCATAGGAAGAAGCAAACTTACATTTAAGGTCAACCCAACATGGTTGGGAAGGGTACTTTACACCCAATTTCACTCCCTTTGGACATAAGGGTAGGCTATATACTTTGATGGTATCAATATTAATTTCTAATTATGAAGCAGGGGGATGGGTAAGATGGGTTAGAATTCTCAACTGTCTCCAAATACTAGTGTTGTTGATAAAGAGAAATGAAAAATCCCGAATTTGTTGAGATGGAGAACCCCTAAACTTGTTTTTCTTTGGTCTTCAAGAAACCAAACCAAAAGTCCTATAAGTATGAAGAAAGCAAGAATAGCCAGCCAAAGATGTGATGCCCTACTTTCTAAATTTGGTCTAATTACCCGTATTGACATGGTTTGATTATGTAGGGGCTGAACCGGAGCGAACTGACGCAAGTACCATATGGAACAGGGTAGCAAGAGTGACCGTGAAGTTGGGTCAGCCTGACATGACCGAGTGGGTACCAAGTGTAATATGTGCACCCAAGCCTTGTACTTGCACGCACCACGAGGCCATGTATAAGAAATAAAGGTACGTACTAGTATTTGTGGGTGCCAACTTAATTTAATTATATGTGGGAGTTTATTCCCATTGAAGCCCAAATGGAACACTAACAAATGAGATATACCCATCTGAGATTATACCCACTTGAGATATACCCACCTGAGATATATCCACTTGAGAATACCCACCTGAGAATACCCACTTGAGAATACCAATTTGAGAATACCCACCTAAGATGGTACCCACCTATGACTAAAAGATATTTTGGGGGCCAGGTATAAAAGGGGGGGAGACATTTATTGGTTTCTCCCTCATTAATGATAGTTGGTCGGTGGGAGAGTAAAGAAGAGAGAGAAAGAGAAAGAAAGGAAAAAGGAAGAAGAAGAAGAAAGAAGAAGGGAAATCAACCGTAGAGCTTCATCAAAGCTGGGTCTTGGTATTTTGAGCCCAAATTAATGATCAACTCACCGAGATCTTCGATTTGAGGTAGTTATTATACATATTCCAAGGATTCTTAAGAAAACCCTCTTCTTAAACCCTCTTTTTGATTTTTGGGAAAGAACCCACTTGGATCTCACTAATCCTACATGGATAATCAAATCTAAGGTCTACTAGATGGTGTGTACAATGATTTTGAAGGATTTGGAAGGAGTTTTGGTGAAGATCTAGAGTACTTGAAAGTTCTTGAGTTAAAGAAGTGAAATTTGGGGTTTCATTGGTGTTCGTGAGAAAGAGGTAAGAGGTAAGAATCTCCCTATTTCTTTTGATTTGATCTTAGATCTAGGTAGAGGATACATGATTAGACCTTAAATAAGTGATTTGAGTTGCCAGATCGACCCCAAACAAGTTCCCCAAGCCGAAGAGAAGATGGGGAAGATGATAGAAGAATTTCGTTTCAAGACTGGGGGTTGTTCTAGACCCACCTGTCTTTGGGTCTCTGGCCCAACTAAGTTCCCTGAACTCAATTTTTGAGCCTCTGGTGTAACTGGTGGGTATAAGACCAGTGGGCTCCAAGGCCCGCCTGTCTTTGACTTATGCCCACCTGTCTTTCTAGAATACCTAGAATGGGTCCAAATTTCATCGGTAACCCCCATTTATGATTCTAAACCTGATTTTAATGTTCAAACATGATGATTTTGATTTCAAAATAGTAAAATGATAAACCATTAGGTTTATGATAGGTTACATTCATTATACGCGTACCCATACATCGGATCTCCTACGTACCGAGTGCAAACACCGTGTACTTATACAAGTAAGTGAGGAGTGGACTTTGATTTAATTTCAGAATGTTTATGCATCACTGTACATGTATTAGTCTAGTCATGTCAACATATCACTTGTGTGTAGACTAGTCATCATGTATGCCATATCACGCATTGTATGTGCATTTATATAATATATTATGCTTTGCTTTGTGACGAATATTCTTTTTGTCTTAATGTATGTGATGGAGGAATTTCATTTGGGCATGATATGCATGCTAGATTAGATGCCATAAACAGCTTGAAAACGAGTGCATGGTGGCTCATAGAATGGGATGTGGTGCTATCATGTAATCGTACTATGCTCATATAGAGGTATGTGGTTAGGATTTGATTTACCCCTTTATGCTACGACCCTTTCCAACAGGGGTTTATGTATTGGGGGGCCATGGGGGAAAGCATTGGGTTGCAGTTGTTGAACTCCTTCAGTGGTTAGAAGTACGCATGGCTGATCACTAGGACAATCAGTAACCCCGGTGATATATTTAGAGAGCCGATCATATTGATTTTATTTCGGGTGGAGTCACTCATTTACTTTCTATCATTTAAATTTGTCGGGAGCCGGTTTGCATTTTAAATTTTGGTACCAACGGTGGACCTTCTCCTACAACCCTATGGGGGTATCACGGGATGGGGTTCATGGCTCGTACTTGGGGCATACATGCACTATGGTTATGAGTAGCATATAGCCTATGACCTAGTAATGTTGTTAGGCTAATAGGATTAAAACGAATTGCATACATATAGGTGTAGTTGTATTGTGACTACTTGTGTGGTCTTCCTTTCCACTTACTGGGCTAGTGAGCTCATCCCATATGCACAACTCTTTTTAGGTGATTTTATAGGTTGCCCGCCTGAAGATCAGGAGTCAGGCCCCATTGTGGAGTTTCCCTCTGAGGACTGGTGGGTCCATGATGAGTTCAAGCATGGTGCCGATTGCATGTGCGAGGATTGTGCTATAGGGCAGTAGTGACTCTAGAGTGATTATTTTTTATTCTTTTTGTGTACTCCCTTTTGATGACTTGATGCTTAAATTGTTATATTTTTGAGTATATATCATGCCTTCAGGCCCAAATGTATATAACTTTTATAACTCAATTTGGGTATCAAGTATTTGGGAAACAATTACAAGTATTATTATGAATAGGTCTTCCACTGAAAACACAGGTCTGATCTTATTTTAGTAGATGTATGTTGTATTGCAGTTACTGTGTTGTTGATCCTGGCAGGTTTGTGAGTTAACTGGAGTTAACTTGGTCACCGGCTCGATTCTGTGTAAGCGGAGTGTGACACCGGTGGTATCAGAGTGCGATGCTCTACCTGCCTACAGCATACTGCTTAGAACCCATAGAAACTAGAATAGGTCTGAGGTGGGTGAAGATAAAAGCCTTATAGAAGTTTTAAAAAAAGTTTATATAAATGTAAAATTTGTAACCTTTGCATTTCATGGCATGCATACATTGATAGTATGAATTCTAGTTAAGTAGTTTTGAATTTATCATAATTGAATTTACTTGTTAGAAAAAATTTTAACAAAATTTCAATAGCATAACGGCGTAAAATGAGAAAACCAAAAACTTTTAACATGAAACCTGATAGACAACAAAAATATTATGATAATAACATATGGTGACCGATATGGCCACCATCAAACCACGCAGTTTAATATAAGAAAATCATTCAAAAATTTACAAGTACTACCATAATCACAATTCAAACTCTAAGGACAAAAATTAAGTAAACTACAAAATGGATGGGAGATGCCATTATTGCTTAAAGCTATACTAGTCCGATCAGGCAAGTAAAGTAGAAAAGTCAGCTATGAAACCCAAAATAGTTAAGACTATCAGATAAAGGTAAAAGTAAAGTAGGAATGACAAGTAAAAGGTTAGAAGAGGGTAACAGGCCATCAGCCTAAATCACTAGTCAGAGTCATCGCTAGAGACATCGAAAGGCTCTCCTAAGTGAACCCTAGAGTCGATGTTGAGACGCGTGTCCGAATGAGTAAATCAATTATGGAGGCACACCACACTCCTCTATATGCATCGGACATCAATAGATATCACCCTAGAAGAGTGGTACATATCCCAAGTGAGTCACTGAAACCTGGACTCCATCTCTCTGAATTGTCTCCACATCTGGAGCTCTCTATCGATGTTCTCATCCACTTTCCTGAGAAGCTCCCATTCCCTAGCTGCGCTCTTTCCAAGATGACCTCTAAGCTCAACTTGACCCTTCCTTAAGGTCCTCAACTTTGATAGTATATCCTGTAGGATAGGTGCCTCTCCAGTAGGTGGTGAAGCCGTGGGTTGAGTGCCAGAAGCACTAGGGATATCTGGGCCACTAGCTCTGACTGATTTGGAACCATTAGCTCCATAGAAAGCTAGATCTACTGCCCTAGTATCTAATGGCACTTGGTCCAAAACCTCCTCCTCTCTGATATCCTCATGATCAGGTACCCCCTAGAAACCCTCCTCTTGGTATGGGAAATAACCACTGTCATCTCTATTATGCTCATCCTCATCCATGGGGACACCCTCCTCATGCTCTACATCCTCCTCCCCCTGCTCCTCGGCTACCTGTGGCTCTACCATCAAGGCGTGCAAGTTCATCTACCTTAAGTTCCTTTCAGTGAACTTGTCCCTTAGGACCTTTCCCACCTCCCTACAAAGGTCAACTACAAAATGCTCGAAGACTTGAGTAAGTGCTCTACTATAGGGAAGGTTTGCGTCCTCCGGATGCATAGCGTGGTGGTGCATAGACCTCAGCATGAAGTAGAGAAGGAACGACCTAGGTACATTGCCCTCAAGGGCAGACAGTAGGCAGGCAGGCAACTAGGTTGGTAGGCATAAAACCCACTTGATTCCTATGACTACTCCTAGGAGCTAGGTTGAATTGCACCAATCTGGAAAATACCCTGCCCTTAAGGGAAAAGTTTAACTCGGATGTGGGTTTTGCTCATGAGCCACTAATCACCTCATGGATAGGCTTTGCATATCCCGGCTCATTAGTGGGCCTATGCCTCTGGTCATAGGAGGACATTATAGGGAATACCCTTTGAAGAGATACCCAAAATCTCTGCCAGTCTATCCACCGTATGGATGGTCTCCACAACCTTCACCATACTGATTATGGTAAACTCCCCCTCCTCTTCGGTAGCCTCAAGGTTGCAATAGAACTTCCTCACCAAGCCCTTGTAGCACGGTCAATCGATGTTGAGGATAGACTCCCAACCAAAAGCAAAAAACCTCTCTAAGAGGTGAATGAGGGAAAAATGCTCCACAACCACCTGTTTCTCCAACATCATAGGTAGTGAGCGAAAAGTACCCCACAAGGATGCAACTCTCGAACTGTAGAAGACCATCTCATCATAGTTGGATGGGTCTTTAGGATCCTCCCATTCTCTAGATGGAGATGGGGCTGAAGACCTAGACCCCACCTCTTTCTTCTTGGCCTTGGAAGCTTTCCTCTTCCCTGATGGATCGATAGATTCCTTACGTTTTTGTGGTGGCATCCGAAAAATATAAAGAAAAGAGATAAGCACATGATGAAAAATGAGGAGTCAAAGTATAAGGAGTACCAAGTTGAGACAGATAGTAGAAATGGAATCAAAGAAATGAATATAATGAGCTATGATAGCATATGGCATAAAGTTTTAGGAAATGTGATCTAAGCTAGCATATTATAAATCATCAAACCGGGATACCTAAACCGGCCAAGTGATTCAATACGTGGATAAGAAGGATTAAGGTGATGGAAATCACTAAGTAAACACAAGTGACGCAAAGCGATGAATGAGATGATGCATGTGGTGATTGAGGTATACAATGATCCTAATGAGATGTAGTCTTAATGCATGAACAGTCCAAGAATATAGAATATGAATAGACCCTTGCAAGAGAACATGAGATACAATACTAGATTAAACAAGAGATAGCATATCATTACCTGGATTCGAAATAAGATATTGAAGGATTGCAAACAAGTAGACCTAACATGTAGAAAAATTTCAAATTTTAAAGTCTAGCCAAATGGAAGAGTTACATTTCAATGGAAACAATTATTGATGATTTTAATATGCTTGAGGAGCTATGATTCAAATGTAAACAATGAATTCAAGAGTGGCTAGGTATAAAATTCCCAAATGTTTTGCCCCTCCTTTTGGGCAAGTCCATATAAGGGTTGAGAACAACCATGCCTTCTAAATTGGGACAAAGTATGCAATGGAATGATTAGTGAATGCAATAGAAGCCCAATATTGCAATGGAAACAAAGAAATTCATAATGGGAATGCTAGGTTGACATAGAGGAGAGAAATGAATAGTAGAAGGCCCAAAATCGATGGTTAGGGCATAAAAAGGGGAAAATGCTCCTATGTATCCAATCTATGGATCAAAGTACTTGGAAACTATAATCTAAGCTTTACATTGACATGTAAATTATTTTTCATAGAGAGAATCGAAGGAAAAACTAAAGTTTCAACGACATTGACGATTTTCCATTCAAAAAGAGAGAAACCCAAATTTTTAGAGAGAAAAAGAGGTTTGTGAACTCACCTTGATGATTGAATGAGAGAGAATGCAACTTGAATGGATTATTGAGTCGATTCGGTGAGTTGAGTCGTAAGGGATCGCCCAAAAATTGTCCAAGAACCGCCTGAGTTGGAGTGAAAGAGAAAGAAGAGAAAATGGGGCAAAAAATAGGGGTTTAAACCCTTTTAATCGCAGCTCTCGGGTAACTCCAGCGGGCATAAAATTGGCAGGTTTTAGCTGGCCATGCCCATCGGTCTTTAGCCTGTCGATTTTGGCGGAGGATGCCACCTGGGTCCTATGGCCTGCATTGTGGATTTAGGTCATTTTGAAGAATTATGAAGTTATAAGGGAGATTTGCACACATATAATGGAATGCAAATTTGGATTTTGAATTTTAGTGCACTTTTCCTCGATGTTAAGGGTGTAAGTGCACAAGGTTGCATAAGATTCGACGATTGTGTAATGAATTGCAATACTAACCTATATTAAATTTTCATGCAATTGGTACACTTAATGATGGTAGACTAGATCCGTGGTTCGCTCAAGGTGCACTTCGAGGTCCTTGTCCCGTTGGTTGGCCATCAATCAACTAGGAGCCTCAACCTCATGGCAACATCTAACCAACAATCTCAAGAGACAATTGATCAGAATGTGGCTTATGAGAATCCACCCATGGCTACACATCCGATCCTCCACCGTTACCCGGTGATGTTGAGAACTTGATTCAACAATCAATCAGATTCTCCATCAAGGATTCTCCAACAACAACATTTATGAGCATGACAAAAATGGTATCGATACTGTGTCAGCCTTCCTGGGAGATATTCCAAGGTCCAACTGAGGGCTAGTGTTGGGCACAGTTGAGTACACCACCTAGCATCAACCCTCAGAACCAAGTTGGAGGTACACCACCCATACTACCTCAGGGTTCACCTCCATATATGATGCCACCTCTTTACCCATACCATCCTGCATACGCACCCTATTTTCAGCTGGTGGGTCATACCATAAGAGTGGTGGAGTCATTAAAAAGGAACCTACCACCTACATTCACTAAGGTGGAAAGTGACCATTTGGAATAGGACCAATGGATCCAAGAGATTGAGAAGATATTTGAAGTGATTGAGTGCACCGATGCTCAAAAGATTATTTGTATGAGGTTACAGTCTAAGAATGAGGCCAACTCTTGGTGGTAAGTCTCAAAAGCCATATTGTTTGCTACACACCTGGAACCCACATGGGAGCAATTTAAGGAGTTATTCTTAGCAAATTTCCACCCTTAGAGTTTTAGAGACCGTAGGAAGCGGAGTTCTCGCCTTGACTCAAGGAACAAGTGTCCTGATTATCGAAAGTTTGAGCCCTATTCTACTTTGCACCCTCAATGAAATCCAAAGAAAAGGGTAAGAAGTTTCTGAAAGGATTGGAGGTATCCATTAGCATGATACTTGAGGCATTAGATCTCACTGACTATGCCTTGATTGTACAGAAGGTCAAAACCATTGAAGACAAGTTGAAAAGTGAACCATCCCTTACACTTGGAGTGTGGAAGAGAGTGAACCCTTATACGGATTCGGGTGGCCCAAGTAAGAATTTCCATGGATCATATGGATTTGGTCCTTCATACAAGCAGCCCTATAGGCCATCGGGTTATCCTCCTTGACCTGCTGGTGGGTTGGATACTACATCTTTTGGGTCGAATACCAGTATGGCACCCATAGCTACTAGGCCACCTCACCCTCCACTTGCAATAGGTCAGGCTCAGGAGCTCCTGCTTCGGTTCAAGCTTTGCAGAACCATTGTTTTAATTGCCATTCATATGGACATTTTGCTAAAGATTGTCGAGCTCAACCAGCCTTACCAGCCAATCAACCTTCTGGGTATAGACCTACTTTGACTTAAGGGAGTTAACCAAAAGGAAGGATGTATGCTTTGTCAGCTGAGGAAGCTGAAGCTAGTACAAAAGTGGTAGCAGGTACGATTTAATTTGAGAATTATCTTCTGGTAAATATTGATGACATGCCATACTTATGTGTGTTGTTGTATTAGGTGTCCTACCTGTATCAGGTATACCAGCATATGTCTTGTTTAATTCAGAGGCTTCACATTCATTTGCATCAAAGAGATTTGCAAACTTGACATGACACCCAAGATATTAGAGCATAAGATGATAGTTAGTACACTTACAGGAAAAATTTCACAGTTGAAGGAAGTATATAGGTCATGCACCATTGAGATCAGTGGAAAACAATTAGATTCCCAACTCATCAAGTTCAACATGCAGAACTTTGATGTTATACTAGGTATGGATTGGCTATCAGCTCATTGAGCAAGTGTGATGTGTGCCGAGAAACAGGTCAAGGTGATCGATGATGAAGGGAAGGAACTGATATACCAAGCTGATATAATAAAGCGGGCTAAAAATGTCCTCATCTCCACTCTACAAGCAGTGAAGTTGTTGAAAATTGGGTGCCAAGGGTACCTAGCATCAGTGATTGATTTAGATGCAAAGGGCACACCTCTAGAGGAAGTAGAGATAGTTAAGGAGTTCCTAGACGTCTTTCCAGATGATCTAACTCAGCTACCACCTGATAAGGAGCTGGAATTTGCTATAGATTTGGTCCTCGAAGCTACCCCGATGTCCAAGGCCCCATACAGAATGGCACCAGTGGAATTAAAGGAATTGTAAGCATAGTTGCAAGATCTGTTGAAGAAGGGATTCATACACCCAAGTGTATCAGCTTGGGGTGCTCCAGTGTTGTTTGTTAAGAAGAAAGATGGAAGCCTACGTATGTGTATTGATTATCAGGAGTTGAACAAGTTAACCATCAAGAACTGGTATCAATTGCTGTGCATTGATGATCTGTTTGATCAACTACAAGGTGTTAAGGTATTTTCAAAGATTGACCTCAGATTCGGGTATTATCAACTCAAGATAAAGAGTAGTGATATACCAAAGACAACCTTTAGAACTCGGTACGGTCATTATGAGTGCTTAGTATTATCTTTCAGGTAGACCAATGCACCAACAACTTTCATGGATTTGATAAACCAAGTGTTTCATGATGTTCTTGACAAGTGGGTCATTGTTTTCATTTATGATATCTTGATCTACTCGAAGTTAGAAGAAGACCATGCAAAACACTTGAGGATGGTACTACAGAGACTAAGACAGCAACAGTTGTATGCGAAATTTAGCAAGTGTGAATTTTGGCTCAAACAGGTTGGATTCCTAAGACATGTGGTGTCTGAAAATAGAATCAAAGTGGATCTGGATAAGGTGAAAGCCATAGTAGACTGGGAGGTACCCAAGAGTGTAACAGAAATTAGAAGTTTCTTGGGTTTGGCAGATTACTATAGACGCTTCATCAAGAACTTTTCTCAGATTTCAGCACCAATGACCAAGTTAACTAGGAAGGGTATAAAGTTTGAATGGTCAAAGGAGTGTGAGGATAGTTTTCAAGAGCTGAAGAAGCGGCTAGTCTCAGCACTAGTGCTGACTATACCTAAAGGCACAGGTGGGATGATAGTGTATACCGATGCTTCCAAAACCGGATTGGGCTGTGTCCTTATGCAACACGGCAATGTAGTGGCATATGCTTCCAGACAGTTGAAGGACTATGAAAAGAACTACCCTATCCATGACTTGGAACTAGCAGCGGTCATTTTTGCCTTAAAGATTAGGCGTCACTACTTGTATGGTGAAAAGTGCGAGATATACAATGACCACAAAAGTCTAAAGTACTTCTTCACCCAAAAAGACTTTACTATGAGACAAAGGAGATGGCTTGAGCTTATGAAAGACTATAATTGTGATATTCAGTATCATCCATGGAAGGCCAATGTAGTGGCAGATACATTAAGCCAGAAATCTCAAACTGTCACTTGCTTATCTAGTTGTCAGTCCAGAGCTCGTACAAGAGCCGATGTTAATGGATGAAATCCTCTTGTATGAGGAACGAACTTGGAACTAAAGCACCAGTCAGATGATGTTCAACATTTGACTTTGTCCTTGGTAGCTCTACAGGTACACTCTTCCATGAAGAAAAATCATAATGAAACAACCTTTGGATCTTGAGTTACAATGGACCAAAGAGAAGATTCAAGAGCAAACAATGAATGACCCTAGCTTTACATTAGCCAGTGATGAGGCACTATTGTTTCGGGGAAGATTGTATATGCCTTGTGATGAGGTGATACAAGACAAAATAGTAAAAGAAGCACACAAGTCTGAGTACTCTCTTCACCCTGGAAGTACCAAGATGTACAAAGACCTAAAGTAACACTACCAGTGGCCAGCAATGAATTCCACAATAGCTCTATATGTGTCGACTTGCCTTGCATGTCAGGCAATGAATGACACCGACCTTTTGGCACTCTTCAACCACTCCTAGTACCCGAGTTGAAGTGGGATAACATTATAATGGACTTTGTCATCGGACTACCACGTACACTTAAAGGAATGGATGCAATATAGGTGGTAGTTGACAGGCTTACTAAGATAGCTCACTTCATTCTGATCAAGACCAATCACACCATGGATAAGCTAGCATAACTTTACATAGATAATGTTGTACGTTTACATTGTGTACCAGTGAGCATTGTATCAGATAGAGACCTGAGGTTTACCTCTAGATTCTGAAAGAGCTTCTAGCAAGCCTTAGGATCACAATTGAGCCTGGGTATAACCTTCCATCCACAGACAAACGGACAGTCTGAGCCGACAATATATATATTAGAAGACATGCTCCGAGCCTGTGCCGTGGAAATGAATGGCAATTGGGAGGAGTATATACCTCTTATAGAGTTTGCTTACAACAATAACTACCAAGCTACAATTGAGATGGCTCCATATAAAATATTATATGGTAGAAAATGTAGAATCCTCTATACTGGGATAAAGTAGGCGAACGCTAAATACTTGGACCGAAATGATTCAGATGACATGCGATAAAGTTGATATCATTAGAGAAAGAATTAAAGGAGCTCAGTCACATCAAAAGAGCTATGCAGGCCGTAGGAAGGAAATGGAATTCCAAGAGGGAGAGAAAGTGTCCTCAAAATATCTCCTACCAAAGATCTACGAGATTTCACAAGAAAGACAAGTTAAGTCTAAGATATATTGGGCTATTTGAGATTTTGAAGTGAGTTGGGATAGTAGCATACATGTTGGTATTACCATCTTCCCTCAGCAGTGTTCACAATGTATTCCATGTATCCATGTTGAAGCGATATGTTCATGATCCATCCCACGTGCTACTTGTGGAACCGGAATACTTAGAAGCTGATATGACATATGAAGAACATCCGACTGAGATCTTAAATCGAAAGGTGAAAACTCTCCGCAACCTCTCTATCGCTTTTGTGAAGATTCGGTTGGCTAACCATATGATCGAAGAGGCATCTTGGGAGAAAGAGGATGTTATTCAAGCCTTGCATCCTCATCTTTTTGGACAACCAAATACTATAATTTCGGGGATGAAATTTTCAAAAAGGGGGGTAATGTGATACCCTACTTTCTATATCCGATCTAATTACCCGTATTAACTTGGTTTGATCATGTAGGGCTGAACTGGAGCGAATTGACACAAGTACCATATGGAACATGGTAGCAATAGTGACTATGAACTTGGGTTGGTCTAATATGATCGAGCGGGTACCAAGTGTAATATGTGCACCCAAGCCTTGCACTTGCACATGCCACGAAGCCATGTACAAGGAGTAAATGTTCATACTAGTATTTATGGGTGACAACATAATTTAATTATATGTGGGAGTTTATTCCCATTGAAGCCCAAGTGGAACACTAACAAATGAGATATACCCACCTGAGAATACCCACCTGAGATATACCCACCTGAGAATACCCGCCTGAGATGGTACCCACCTATGACTAAAAGATATTTTGGGGGCCCAGGTATAAAAGGGGGGAGACATATATTGCTTTCTCCCTCATTAATGATAGTTGGTTGGTGGGAGAGTAAAGAAGAGAGAGAAAGAAGAAGAAAGGAAAAAAGAAGACGCGAAATCGACCGTAGAGCTTCACCGGAGCTGGGTCTTGGTTTTTTGAGCCCAAATTAATGATCAACTCGTCAAGATCTTCGATATGAGGTAGGTATTGTACATATTCCAAGGATTCTTAGGAAAATCCTCTTCTTAAACCCTCTTTTTGATTTTTGGGAAAGAACCCACTTGGATATTGTTAATCCTACTTAGATAATCAAATCTAAGGTCTAATGGAAGGTGTGTATAATGATTTTGAAGGATTTGAAAGGAGTGTTGGTGAAGATCTAGAGTATTTGAAAGTTCTTGAGTTAAAGAAATGAAATTTGGGGTTTCATTGGTGTTCGTGAGAAAGAGATAAGAATATCCTTTTTCTTTTGATTTGATCTTAGATCTAGGTTGAGAATACATGATTGGACCTTAGATGAATGATTTGATTTTCCGATCAGCCCCAAACAAGTTCCCCAAGCCGGAGAGAAGATGGGAAGATGATAGAAGAATTTAGTTTCAAGACTGGGGGGTGTTCTAGACCCACCTGTCTTTGGGTCTCTGGCCCACCTAAGTTCCCTAAACTCAATTTCTGAGCCTTTGGTGTAACAGGTGGGTATAAGACCGGTAGGCTCCAAGGCCCGCCTGTCTTTGACTCATGACCACTTGTCTTTCTAGAATACCCAAGATTGGTCCAAATTTGATGGGTAACCCATATTTATGATTCTAAACCCGATTTTAGTGTTCAAATATGATGATTTTTACCCCAAAATAGTGAAATGATATATGTTTATGATAGGTTACACTCATTATACGCGTACCCACACATTGGATCTCCTACATACTCGGTGCAATCACCGTGTACTTATACAAGTAAGTGGGGAGTGGACTTTGATTTAATTTCAGAATGTTTATGCATCACTTTACATGTGTTAGTCTAGTCATGTCAATATGTCACTTGTGTGTAGACTAGTCATCACGTATGCCATATCATGCATTGTATGTGCATTTACATAATATGTTATGCTTTGCTTTATGATGAATATTCTTTTGTCTTGATAAATGTGATGGAGGAATTTCATTTGGACATAACCATGCATGTCTATTATTAGATGATTTACCGGCTTGGAATTTAAATGGGGTTCGGGTTGGAATTGGGGAAACGATTAATTTCAATCTGAATCGTTAAAGTATGCTCATATAGAGGCAAAGGGTTTCTGGATTTGATTTACCTTTTTGCTAGGAACCCATTTACTTTTCGTATTTAAATTTGGGGAAGCATCGGTTGTTGTAAACTACCAACAATGGTTATACGACAACCCTAGGGACGGGTGGGTTCACGGTTTATTCAGAGGGCCGATCGTGGTTGTGGGTAGCACATTTACCCTTTTTGTTTTAAAATTTAAATGGTTGCATTTTAAATATAAATAGGGGCTTTTATAACCCTATGGGTCTTCCTTCCACTTACCGGGCTAGTGAGTCATAGCCACATGACCAAATCTTTTAGGTAATGATTAAAAGTTCCATATAGTAGATGTGCCGCTGTGGTTTCTACCTGGGTCCAGATTATCGGCTAGTGAGCTCATCTCACATGACAACTCTTTTAATATTTTTGATGTTTACTTAACTGAAGGATAACATGCCCCCACTATGGATTTTTTATCTCAATTTGGGTATCATGATGTTTGAACAATTACGTATTATTATGAACATGCCGAACATAGTGACTTAGAGTGATGTATTTTATTCTTTGATTATTTCTTTTATGACTTGAGTTAAATTGTTATATTTTTGGGTAAAAATATCATGCTTGGCTTTAAATGATTAACTTTTATTTCCTCAATTTTTGGGATCAAGTATTTTGGAAACAGTTACAAGTATTATTAATGAACATGTCTTCCGCTGAAAACATAGGTTTGATCTTAGTTTAGTAGATGTATGTTGTATTACAGCTACTGCATTGTTGATCCTGGCAGGTTTGTGAGTTAACCGGAGTTAACTCGGTCACCGGCTCGGTTCTGTGCGAGCGAGGTGTGACAAAAGATCTATTGCTAATGGCTTTAAGAAGATTGAAATGTTTTTATCTTCCTCATATTTAATTGGGACAATCATCATCACTCCTTCTGTATATGGTAATGTGAAATCCACATATAATGATCGGTTGCTTAAG
>CM040965.1:22236283-22299413 GCA_022985045.1 Macadamia tetraphylla
TAGTAGGAGAGATTGGATCATATTGTCTTATGCCACGTGTGGGAACAACAGAGCCTTTAGGACACCCATTGACAAGTAGGGAGTAAGAGATCGTCTGGATACAAGACATAACCAGATCCACCCAGTATCTGTGGAACCCCATCTTCAATAGCATCCTCTTAATAAAGCACCATTCCAATCTATCACAATTTATGCATGTCCACCTTCAAAGCCAGGTACATAGACCTCCCTTTTTTTTTTTTTCTTTGCTTAGGGGCAATGATTTGATGTAGAGCTCCATGAAGACGATCGGCAATCAAATTTATGATAATCTTGAAGATAAAATTACATAAACTAATTAGTCTGAACTGGTCCGTCGCTTCAGGTTGAGCTATTTTAGGGATGAGACAAAGAAATGTCTTATTTAGATCTACTGGATTATGCCCTGTGGTTTCCAGCCACATATAAAAATAGTTCTTCCTTCATCAAGTCCCAGTAAAGTTGGAAGAAAATGGCGATTTTAGGGGAGCTATAGCAAACAGGGCCAGCTTAACCTCTTCCATAGTTGGTGGCTTATAGAGAGAATCATTTAATTCATCAGATACAACAGGGGTTACACAGTTTAAAACAGTACATAAAGCATAATCATCAACAGGTTCTGATTACATAATCCCCCTTGGAAATTGAAAAATTACATTTAAACCCACCCAAACTAACACCGTGAGAGAGGTGTTTGTTTTAGAAATGGAAAAGACAATTTTACCCCCTTCTTCTTCTTCTTGCCATTGGCATCCTAGATGTAAGTCCGAGTGGGAGCGGTGAAGGACTTCCCCGACTTTTTAGACCATAACAAGCGAGGAAAGAAATCGCGACATCTTGGAGCATCAGTTCTAGATCGATTGAGATGGGATTGGGTCTGGTTGCGTTATTGTGAAGGAGTATTGTTTTTAGGGCTTTGGGAATTAATGAAGCTTAGGAGGTCATGGAATCTCCACCAGCCCAGTTATAATCCAGAATTTCAGTGTCACCAGCGATGGGTCTGATTTCAGAGATCCCACGCATGTCCTGGAGGAATGGAGAATTCCAAGGGAGCACACAAGGGACGGTGTCATCACTGTTGTAGACTTGAAGACAAACCGGGCACTCTGACCTGCCCTTTTCTGGTTTCAGGATGATCATGTGACTAATTTATCCTGCAATAAACCTTTTCATTAGAGGACTCAGGAAAATTTCTTTCTATGTTCCTCTATTCTGTACTGGAGTTGAGCATAGGGCTTAGAAATTTTAGTGTCGGCCAATGTTTGCAATGGATATGCTTGAACCTAGTCGGAGTTACACAAAATGGGATATTAAGAATAATTCAGAAACAAAGGTTGATAGAGCTGGAGAAGAGGAAGAATGGGAGGGCAGTGATAAGATGAAGCACCGATCAAGCAAGTCCAGAAAGGGTAGCAATGCAGAAGAAACTGATGATAAATGGACGTGACGTTCCTACTGTTAAGTTTGTCTCCAATTCTTGACCCGTTTTGAAGATTGACCCGATCAGATATATTTTGGTGGCGACCCGAATGGAAAATTTTCTGAGATCTGTGATGGAAGCAGAGGGCCCAAGCCCGGAGCCCATCACTGATCTTGTATGGGGGTGCGGAGGCTACGCCCCCACGGTATGGTTCGACCGGATCGACCGCGACCCGATGGGTCGAACCGCGATTTGGAGTATATATATAATGTACTGTTGCTTGTTGATAAAGTCATTGTATTCCAGGATTTTCACGTAGCTAGGGTTTCAGGGCGAGTTTTTCCTCACCGCTGCTAGGGTGTAATTTCTCCTCTGCATAGTGAATCATCTTCTTCTTCGCCCGAGGACGTAGCACACCACCCTGGTGTGTGAACCTCGTTAAATCTCTGTCGTACGGATCTATTGTCTCTTTATTCGTGTTTCTTGGTGTTTGATCTAACAGGAAGCAACCCTCAATTCATATGTCCAAATTCTAACCAGACAAAAAAAAATATGGGAGTTGTTCACTGATCAGTTCAGTGCGTTTTGGAGATAAACAAAAGAAGTAAGGTAACTCAGTCATAAGAAAAGAAACTAACAGATTGTCTTTGCAAGAGAGAATAAACTTGATAATCCAACTGAAAACTAATAACGCAATTACTCAAATGCTGATATGAAAAGTCGCATTTCATAGATGAAATTGCACAACTAGATCTCTTCCGCTACCGAATCCTGATAATTTCCTGCTCCCTTTTCCAAATTGTAATTGCACATTGAAACACCAACAATTTCCTCCCGACGGGAAGAATTGTCAAAGTTCAACAACAAAATGAATAGGGTGATACAAGCAACACAAAGAGGGGAAGGGGGGGAAGAGAGAAGAGAGAGAGAGAGAGAGAGAGTAACCGTTGGCGATATCAGCTTCAAGGCAGTGCCGATCCCTAAGAGGGAAACCAGTAAAAGAAGTGACACAAGGCCTGCAAAATGCTGGAAACATGACGCTGGAAGCTCAAAGTGGTATCCCACTCATTTAGGAAAAGATAACTATAATTCGAAATTTACTATCGATCATAAGTAGCGAGAGCGGAACACACACAGAGAAGAGAGTAACCGACCATTGCAGCAGTAATGAAGTTGAGTGCCATCTGATAGGGTGACGCCAGGAACGATCTTCCTCGGTAGAAGAGATCCAGCGATAGCCAAGTAAGTGAAGTAAGATTGATGTATAACAACCTGAGAAATCAGTTAAAGGAACAAGCATACATATCAAAAATTGAATTTTCAGTCGGAGTAGATTTTCAAATCAAAACAATGAGGGTGCTTCTGGGTTTTACTTACAGAGCTCCATGTAGGGATCAGTCGCGTCCATGTGTCCTGTTGGACTTACATCCAGGACGCCAAGAAGCATGGGGGTAAAATTGTCTTTTCAAATTCTAAAACTAACACCTCTACCACTGTGTTAGTTTGGGTGGGTTTAAATGTAATTTTTCAATTTTCAGGGGGATGATGTAATTTGGACAAACACCAGGGGAGGTTGATGTAAATCACCCTAAATTTAAATAGAAAGCAACTAGATTTTGTGGAAACTCAGAATCATTAGAAGTCCATTGACCTGTTGGTAGTTTAAGCTTGAGTATTCTGTTGTGTTGTCTCCTCTGAATAGTATTTAGATGAAAAAAAGGATGTATTCTTTTCGCCAATCTGCAGCTAGGTGATTTGTGATTTTTGTCTACATAGTTCCTCTTCCCGCTTAAGCTCTTCGTTCAACATAGTTTGTAGTTCATTCTCTTTCTGTTGGGAGAAGAGGGATGGTTTCTATCCCTGCAGATGCTTAAGTTCCACCCTTGGCGCCTTGATATTTTCTTGAATGCATCCAAAGACTTCACGATTCCACTTTTAAATATCCGTTGGCAATTGCGAATTTTACCCATCAATTTCTCGACAGATGTACCTCTTGATGTTATCGTCCACCCCCTGTGTGCAGAATTTTTAAAATCTTCATGTTTCAGCTACATTGATTCGAACCGAAATGGGCGCCGACCTGTGGATTTACCACCAATTGTATCCAACAAAATAGGGTTAATGATCCAACCCTATTGCTGTTGAACAGTAACACAAGCATCATCAAAGGACTGCCTCCATTCTGGATTACACAATGCCCGATCTAGTCTCACCCAGATATTAGAGCTCCCACTCCTTTTATTATTCCATGCAAATAGCGGACCATGGAATCCCAGATCCATAAAACTGCAAGAGTCCAGAAAAGACCTAAAAATATCAATAACTTGAGCAATTGGTTGAGATCTGCTAGCCTTCTTCTTCCATGTTAGATAGGAATTAAAGTCTCCTAAGCAGACCTAGCATCCTTGCCTTGATCGTCCACTATCGGCGATTCTGTCCCATACCATCTGCCGTTGGTGCTTGACCAGGTCAACATAAACACACGTTAAATAGAATGTTGGGTGTTCAGATGATGAGATTTTTATATCAATGAAGTGAGCTTCTGAAGATAAAATAGTGATGTTAACATTGTCCTTCCAAAATAGGGCGAGCCCACCTGCTGTCCTTTATGCTTCAACGATAAAATCTGAATTATAATTGGCCTTCTTGCATAATTTTGTCATGCTGGAAACTCGACTTTTCGTCTCCATTAGATAAACAATATCAGGATGGCATAATCGGAGGAGGTTTAATAAGGAACGTCGAGTCAAGGGACTCCCCAGCCCTTGACAGTTCCATCTTAATATCTTCATTGGGTCCCGTGGTGCTGATTTCCTGTTCCCACGGGGGTATGCCCTAAAAAAAGAGGCACGAGAGTACTAGTTTAGTTTCATGAGTTTCCATATCAACAGCATTTTGGCCAATTGTTTCTTCTTAATGCATACATGGCCATTTTGGTGAGAGTAAAGGTCATGAAGGGTTGGGTGGATCTGATGATAAAGACGAGGAAGTAGCGGAGGTCTTGGCCAAGATGGTGGCTAATGGGATTTGGTTCAATGTGGATAGAGAACAGTCTGCAAGATGAGGTAGCAAAGCCATTGAGGCTTGGGAGAGTCCAGGTGTCTATGGGAGATTGCTTAAGTAGTTATGAACCTGAGAAGCTTCCAAAGAACCCGTATAAGAGTGGGAGACTTGAGCCAGACCCGATTGGTGGAAAGAGGGAATTATATTGGTATTGGTTGGGGTAAATATGGAGTTTGGAGTGGCCAGGTAATTATGTGGATGGTCCGAACTCCGAACTAAACTCATCAATGTGGGAATAGTTCTCCGAGGATATGTCAGAGGCTAACACAGGAGTAGCTATGAGTTGGATAGGATTTAGTGGATGTGGTGGGATAGTAGTTAGTGGACGTGGGTTGACAGTTACCACGGACTGAGGAAAGGTGGAGTTGAAGCTATGGAGGTGGGTTGACCAGATGTGCCTGGTAGCTGTCGGCGGAGAGTAGCAGCAGGAGGAGGTGGCCGGTTTTTTTCATGGGATGCTCGGTCTGGGTAGAATAATGATAGCTTGCTCAAGAAGGCGGGATCTGGTCTTGGGCAGCGAAGACTTGGTTGGAAGTGACGAGGAGGAAGTGGGAACAAGGTAAATTGGGTGGACACCATAGGAGGAGTGATGCTTTTCCTTATCTTCAAATAATAGTTCACATCTTTTCCCTTTATGACCCAAACAACCACTATAATAGCAGAATAATGGAAGTCGTTATACCTTTCAGCAACATGATGTTCTTCCCCCACCCGTCGTCTTATCCGAAGAAAATTCTTGAGTGGCTTGTCTACATCCAATTGTACACTTGCCCTGAAAAAGTGGATACGCAGCACAGACGCACTCTTGATACCACCATTAATCTCGAGACATTGCTCAACTTCTGAAGTAGTTTGGATACATGTTGGTTGTCATGCAGTTCCTCTAGCAAACCATATAACTATACCCAAATTTCTAAGGTCGAGAAGGGCTAATCCTTAGATGATTTCCAACGTTCGAGAACAATGAGGTTTCCCGCAACCAACCCAGGGGTATCATTTAGGACAATGTGAAGATCCATTGGATGTTGAAAGCGAAAGAGATAGATATTCAGCCTGAGTGGAGAAATCGTCACAATATAACTCGTGTTCCATGCTGAAGTCAAAGCTTTAAACATAGCCTGTCGACGATATGGGAGTCTGGAAGTACATATCCCACTAAGGAGAGGTTTGCACAATGTTCCAACCAACTCCTCATCAACAACAAAAACATCATCCTCATCAGAATTATTCTCCTCAGAGGTAGCGGAGTTGGGTAGTGGAAGGTCTAGTGGTGGGGGAGAGACTGGTGGTAGTAAAGCAGATGTTGTTGGCTCATAGCTACTGTCAATGGTTCTGAAAAGCTCAGATAATTGCAGAATGGTGGAGATCAAGAAGCACGGCTAGGCAGAGAAAAGAAACACACCAACAAGGGCGGACATATACTATACACTCTCAAGCTAGAGTGGTGCATTGGATCAAGGAAGGATACCCTTTAGGTGCAATGGTATATCATCGGTGCCTGAAGTATGACTCTTTATGGATGATTCGACATGTTCTTGGGTGTGGCAGAAAGTTTTAAAGTACAAAGGTAAGGTGGAGTTGTTTATGCAATTCTTAATTTGGAGGCCATCAGATTTGCCTTTGACTTGATCCTTGGCACCCATTCGGTGTTCTCTTAATAGATTTAGTGATCGTCTTCAATATGCTATTGGGTCAGTATTTTGTGCAACAACAATGATATGAAGCTAAGGAGATCAGGAAAAAAAAAAAAGATTTAGAGGTTAGGGAAGAGAAATAGTGAGCGAAGATCTGGGATCACATATAAAGATTAGAGTCCTCATTACCTCATGAGACCTTTTAAAAACCGTGGGGACACTAATCAACGTCCAGGCTTAGGAACAATTTGTCCAAAGCGAACAATATCATGAGACGTATTCCCTGACGTCATCACCAAAGAACAACAATCAAAGAAAGTAGACTTCATGAAAATGGTTGATGGAACATAGAAAGTACAAGAGAGAGTTGGTGATCAGAGAAGGAAGGAAGAAGGAATAAGGAAGTCAAAGGCAAAAATGTCTAGAAAAGATAGATGGTGAGGGGTGGGACATTGTTTTGGGTAGTTTTATATTACCCATCTTTGTTCTGGTCAATTTAATTGAACAAAACATTGGGTGGTTAATTTGGTAAAGCTATGCCCAAAAGGAAATCTATCACATATATTGGGTGAATATTCTTATAATTTTTCCCAAAAATAAAATACAAAAAAATAAAAAATAAAAAATCTATCTATCTATTACATATATATACACATATGTATTCCTAAGGTCCAACTAAATAGCTCGAGTAGACATATATTTGTAACTTAGTAAGACGTCTCATCTGATGAAGTTGTAGCTTGTTGGTTGGAATTAAGGACACACATAGGAAAATATGCAAAGAGGAGAGAGAGTGTCAGGCGATTTGGTGGGAAGGGATCCTATCAATGAGGAAGATGGTGATGGAGGGGCAAGGGAGTCTCTTGATCGAGGTCTAGAGATTATTGCCCTTGAGGTTTTACCGGAGGTTGCTATGCACAAACAATCTTATGCGAAGGTATTGGGAAACTCTTCATGGCTTGCGATTGATTCACTTCCTGAACCTATCCAGGCAGGAAACATTTGTCGTATTGTCATTCCCCAACTAGACTACGAATCCAAAAGCAAAACTTTCATTTTGCATTGATAGGGAGAGTGAATTTCTGTTTGATATCACTCGATGCTTTGAGGGAGGAGGCGTGTGTCAATTGGAAGCTCAGTAAGGGTGTGACCATGCATCCTCTTTGGAAAGGCTTTGTAATTTTCCAATTTCAATGTGAAGGCGACAAAGCTGTAGTATGGAGGAGAAGTCCGTTATGGGTAGGAGATCAGGTTATCCGATTCCAACACTGGAAGCCTGATTTCAATATACATGAGAAGTAGACATTCACAAAACTCGTTTGGGTTCAACTTCAGGATCTCCCTCTGGAGTACTGGTATGAGAACGTTCTACTATCTATTGCTAAGGCAGTGGGACGTCCTGTGGCCTTAGACAGGAGGACAAGGGAAGGTCTTCTGAGGTACTTTGCAAGGATTCTTGTTGAAATTGATATTTCTGAATCGGCTGTGAGGATTGATGAAGTCTATGTAGAAAGATTAGAACCAGGTACTAATAAGGTATTTGGCTTCCATCAAAAAGTGGTGTATGAAGACAATGTTGAGAGATGTGGGTATCATAGGCAATTGGGTCATTAGGTATCCTCTTGTAGATTGAAGAAAGCGGAGGATGCGAAGCAGTCAGCAAAGGACAATGCTGCTTTTGTTCTAGGGGCGATGTTTGAGGAAGATGGAGTCAACCCGGTGAGGGTTAACTTGGTGGGGGAGTTTCCAAGTTTAAATAGGGAGTCTCTTAATGTGAATAAAGTTATTTCCGATTTGGGGAATCCTCAAGATTTGGTGGAAGGTGGGGAAATTCAAATATTTTTGGAACCTCCTATAATTGCTCCAAATGAGGTAGGAAAGGAGGCTGTCATGGTTGTGACTGGAGATGATTTTGAAATTCAAAATTTGGTGGAGAAGGATCTCCAAGATCCAATGGAGAATACATTAATTAATGGGTCAGATTCGGGCTCGGAGTATGTTTCTTTAAATGGGGACTCTGCTCCTTCCTGCCCGCCCATTGAAGACAGAGACCATGCCATGGTGCGTAGGTCTCAGAATGTTGTTCAAGGCCTTGATCTCAGATCCTTGACCCGACAAAGAAGAGGACCTGTGGTGGTTGGGCATGGTCGTGTTAGTGCTACCTAGGTGGAGCAGCAGCTCCTCCTCCGGTGAAATCTCATGTGGTGCATAGTGCCCCCTCTATTCCTGCCCTGAGCTCAAGGGGTTTCTCTCTATCATGCATTCAGAGATGAGTGCAGTGGATAGAGAAGCTCTGATGAGGGAAAAGGAAAAATGGAGGGAAGGCAGTGGTTGGTAAGAAAAAGAAGAAGGGTGGTGGTCAATCTAAAAAGTCTGACAAGCGTTCTGCGGCAAATTAGTGATCCATGTGGGTCTTTTCTGGAATATTCGTGGAGTGAGTAAGGCTGCTAGTAAAAGGGCCTTATGAATGATGGTGAAGGAGCATTTCTCAGAGATTTTATCCTTGGCTGAACCTATGGTTCAAGTAAGTAAATTTCCTGCTTTGTTTTTCAATAAATTGGGTTATTCAATAGATTTTATCCACAATAGTAGGCAGAATAAAGTTCTGGAAGAGTGGGATATCCCATCCAGTAGTTACGGCAATGTCGAATCAGCATATCTCTATTGAGTGTGACTGGCCTGGAAGCAAGGTGGGTCTTTCCTTTGTTCATGCGAGCTCATTCAAAGTGGTGCGTCATCAACTATAGCTGGATTTTGAGTCACAGGCATCTTTTGCAATCCCATGGTCTATTCTTGGCGATTTTAATGCTACTTTGCTTTCTAATGAAAAAAGGGGGCTTGGTAATTTTAATCTCGGCTCTGCTGCTGAGTTCCAGGAGATGATAGATGCCTATACGTTATTGCTAGGCCCATCTACTGGGAAAAAATTTACCTAGACTAATAATAGGAGGAGGGGTCACGTGGCAACCATTTTGGATCTCAACTTTTATAATGAAAAATGGATCGATTTTTTTCAAAAATGTTATGCAGCTTGTCTTGTTGAGTTCGAGATCAGACTATGCTCCGTTGCTTGTTATTTCGGATATTGTCCCTAAGCCGAATAACATCCCATTCAGATTCCATGGATTTTGGATGGAAAATGACAGTTTTCTCTCAGTGGTTGAGGAGACATGGGAGGTGCAGTTAAGAGGTGACCCTATTATGTTCTATCTGAGAAGCTGAAGAAAGTAAAGGTAACATTAAAGGTATGGGTGCGTGATTCCTTTTCAAATCTAAATATGGAGGTGGAAAAGGCAACGAAGGATTTAAAAGTGATCCAGGACTCAATTGAAGAATCAGGGATGTCTAATGACCTTTTCAATAAATAGGCAGATACAAAAACCGCTTTACTGACTGTAAGTCACAGGCATGAGGCTTTATAGGCTGAAAAGGAAAAGATGAGGTGGGTAAAAAATGGGGACTGCAACTCAAAGCTCTTCCACCTTTTTGTGAAGCTGAGGAGGGCTAGAAACCAAATTTCTGCCTTAAAGAGGGAGGAAGGGTCTTGGGCCTTGGATCAAAAGGGTATTGCTGAGTATATCACTTCTTTTTATGAGAAGTTCCATGAGCCTACTAGTATCACAGAGCACCACAATCCTTTGGATTGTATTCGTAAAGTTCTGTCTAATGAAGAGCTGGCTAGTCTAGAAGTTGTTCCTAGCAGAGAAGAAATCAAACAAGCAGTATGGGATATAGACCCTGATAGTTCTCCTAGCCCTGACAGATTCCCAGGGAAATTTTTTAGGAAATGCTGGGTGATTGTGCAGAGGGATTTTGGTAAGGCGGTTGTTTATTTCTTCCTGATGAGATTCTTGCCCAAAGGAATAACTAATTGCTTTATTTTGTTAATTCCAAAATTTGAAGGAGCTTTCTCTCTGGACAAATTCAGGCTTATATGCATGGGTAATTTTTTTTCAAGGTCGTATAAAAAATTATGTCTTCTATGCTTATGCCTTTTTTGCCACGTTTGGTCTCAGAGGAGCAGGGTGCCTTCAAAAAGGGTAAGATCATTTCTTCAAACATTAGTTTGGCTTCTGAATTGGAAAATTTAATGCATTCAGCTGTGAGGGGTGGTGGCATGGGTTTGAAACTAGATGTTCAGAAGGCATACAACTCTTTGTCATGGAAACTCCAGTGGGTTTTTATCCTGTGGGCAAAGGTCTGAGACAAGGAGATCCTATTTCTCAAATCTTATTTATTTTGGCTGAGGAGGCTTTATGCAGAGGTCTGAAGAGGATGGTTATAGATGGGAAGTTGAAGTCTTCCCCGGGGCCTCGAGGTGTGTCCATCCCCTCATTTATTTTATTGGAAATGATATAATTTTTTTTATGAATGCATCTGTAAAATATGTGAAGAATCTCCAGGCTTTTCTGGATAAATATCAAGCCTTTTCTGGGAAAAATTTTAATCTAGGTAAAAGTAGCTTGTTTTTTGGGAAGGTGGCGCCCCACAAGAAACATCATATCTCTTCTCTGCTAGGCATCAAATCTGAGAGGCTTCAGGCGAAGTATTTGGACATGGAAATTTTCAAGGGTAGAGTGAGAGGTTCTCATGTGTTACCTCTGCTGGAAGGGTAAACTTTTCTCAATGGCAGGAAGAGTGGAGTTGGTGCGATCGGTCATCTCTAGTATCTCGATCCACAACTTTGCAGTCTACTGGTGGCCAGAACACTCCATCAAGTTGGTGGAAAGATGGATGCACAATTTCATTTGGTCTGGTGATATGGAGGTGGAAAAAAATGGTGAACTGGGACGATGTCTATAAAACAAAATAGGAAGGCGGGTTAGGAATTCACAGACTGCGTGATGTTAATTTTGCTTCTCTAGCAAACTTGACTTGGCAGTTTAAACATGAGGAGTCCTCCATGAGTAAATTCTTTCGGGGTCATTTTCTAAAAGTAGATGGTTCCTTAAAGTTTGGTCATATCTCCTCTTCGATTTGGCCAGGGATAAAGAAAGTCTGGAAGTTTGTGACCTCAAATGAGCAGTGGATAGTAGGTAATGGTCACAAATTAGACTTCTAGAAGGACAAGTGGTCGGATCAACCCTCCATTGAAGAAAGGCTGATTTCTGATGATGGCCACTGTGGGAACTTAAAGGCTAAAGTATCTAACTTTATCCAAAATTCAAGATGGTGTTTTCCACCAGTAGCATCTGGCTTCATGAAAGATATTATTGAGAAAGCTAAGTCCATTCATATTTTGGGAATGGAGGATGAGTGTTATTGGCGCCCTTATTCGGCAGGGGTTTTTTCCATATATTCAGCCTGGGAGGTCTGTAGAAAGAGAGCGCCTAAGGTGGGTTGGTCTTCATTGGTGTGGCAGTCCTCTATTCAACTGCACCAAGCTATCTTCGGATGGAGATTGATCAGAAATAAACTGGCTCTAGAAGACAATGTGAAAAGGAGGGGTATCCCTCTGCCTTCATAGTGAAATATATGTGGTAAGTTGGAGGAGTCTAAAAACCATCTATTTTATGAGTGCAGTTCTGCCAGCTCGATGTGGTCTCGGTTCTGTCAATGTTTTGGTGTGGTGTGGCCAGTTTTTTCAGAAGAAGCTCAGCTGATTTCTTAGTGGAAACTCCAAGCAAAATCAATGTTGCTGAAAGGGTTATGGAATAAGGGGTTTGTATTAATTCCTTTTTTCATCTGGATGGAGAGGAATTCAAGGCGGTATGAAGGTGTTAGTTTATCTGAGCAGCTTTGCTTTCTAGAATAAAAAATGAAATTCGATCTCAGTCTTTGGCCCATACTAAGGAAGTTGTTTCGATTAAAGACATGATGTGTGCAAGAAGGTTGGGATTTCCAGGGTACAGTGTAGGCAAAGAGAATTTTTTGAAATTTTCTAGTGTCCTCCCCTGACAGGATGGGTGAAATTAAATTCAAATGGTGACTCTCTGGGAAATCCAGGAAAAGCAAGTGGAGGTGGAGTTTTTTGGAATGCAAAGGCAGAGGTGATATATAACTACAGAGAGTTCCTCAGAATAGGCACCAATTTTGAAGCGGAATTCCTGGCAATTATTGCAGGAATTGAAGCTGCAGACCGATTAGGGGTGCAGAGTTTGTGGATTGAGTGTGATTCGGTCGTGGTGGTTCTTCTGTTGTAAACAAAGAAATTCCTTTGGAAATTTCACCAAAGATGTATAAACTACCTGTCTTACCTTTAAGGGGTGGAGTAGAAGATCACGCATTGCTTTCGTGAAGCTAATTTAGTAACGGATTTTTTGTCAAAATCTACTGCTCGTTTTGAAACCTCTTTTCCTGTGACATCCTGGCCGGCTTTGGTCAACTTGGACCTGGACATGGATGCCTTGGGTCATCCGAGATATAGACTTCATTAGCCCTTGAGTTCTGTTGTCTCTGCTTTATGGAGGAGAGTTGGCTCGATGACTTTTTCTACTGATGGCAATGTGGAAGGTGGATTAAGTTAATCTCCGCTCTTCTCAGTTTTTTATGTTATTTTGCCTTTTGGGTGTTTTTATCCTTTTTGTATTATAGTTTTCCTCCTTATTTTTTAATACAAATGATATTCTAGCAAAAAAAAAAAAGACGTCTCATCTGACTCAGAACTAGTATTGTTTGAGGAATCCAAATTAGATCATGGTTTCCATCAAATCGTATCATAATCAACTAAATCCAATTCCCAACTATGCCTATTTTCAGTTTAAAAAAAAATATATCAATCATTTTTAAAGTTCAAGTTGATTTTGATATTACTCATGTTAGGCGCTTAACAATGAAACTTAACCCAGACTCTTCTGGCATTCGTTTTATCTAATAAGTGGCGTGCTCAACTTAGCGGGAGAAGTGTCATAGCATACATTTGATACTATATGTGCTTTGTTATGACCATTTGTATGGATCACTACTTTGCCACTTGTATCAAACTACATGATCCTATGGATACCCTCTACCTGAGACCACGTCATGAAGATGATGCCCAATTACACTACTTTGACATGCTCCTTAGGATCATAGATGATGTGGTCCAGTGGGATATGATTGGGTAAGTGGTTGGGAGTACTCAGGGAAAATTATTGAAAATTACACCCTTGTTTTGTGGCTCATTGCCTGGGCTACATGTCGTATTTGTGTTTTGATGTAACCATGAGCACATTACATGTTTGGGGATCAGAGATTCTCATCAAGAGGGACCGATAGTGCTAGATCTGGTGTAATTGGATTGTTTATAAATGTATCCCAGATTGGTTGTGAGTGATGTGCTATGTTGTTTAGATGGAAGTTTGATATAGTACTACAAAAACATCAAAAACCTTATCCCAATTTAATGGGGTCCACTACATGGAGACTCCTAGCAAGGACAAGCGTTAGGATCCATGAAAAACGATTGACATGGCTAATTATAATGAGTGTTAGCTATCAACCTGACGCAAGTTTGATATAGTACTCTTCCTTTTATATTATCTCATTAGGTCACACGCTCTATTTCCTGTATGATGAAACACCTATTATAGTATATCCACCCACATAAGGAAAGTGGGAGTTGTTAATCGAGTTCGTAAGTCACCCGTGTATGGCAAGTATAGATCCACTAGGATTAGAAACCTTAGCTAGTCAAATCTCTATAAATAAATGGTCAAGCCACAATAAAACAAGATTTTGACTTAATCTCTATCTCTCTCTCCTTGTTCTCTTTTGTCTCTCCCAATTGAAAGTTTGTGCCTCTAAGGATCTCAATTGCTATCCTTGGATTTGGTGGGTGGAACTTTTCCTAGTGAGATCGCTACATACCCTTGTCATGTTTGTTTATGCTGGACCATAAGCAAAGCAACTGGATATTCTCCGCTATGTGGAAAGCTACATCGAGGTAACTCTAGATCCCCATTTGCTTTCCTTTCTACAAAGAGGAACAAAGGAGGAGGAGGAGGAGAACCATCTAATTACGAAGATTCTAATTGGATGATTTGCAACAAATTATTAAGAAAGTTATTAGATAAATAGATTACTTCATAAGTAACAACATATGTACAAAAGGGTAACCAAGCTATATTTATCTAACAGATACACAACAATCCACTTTTATTCAAAGGCAGAGCAATACCCTATGAATTTCGCAAGAATAATAATCTCTCTTGATTAATGTTCATACTCTCACTTTTATTCAGAGGTAGAACCCTAAATCTTATTGTAATGCCCCAGCCCCATTAACCTTGCACAATATTTGTCCTCTTTGGCCCATGGGCCACAAGGCTTAAAAACGCATTGTGCCATGTTAAAAAGGCTAGCAGTTATTAACTAGCCCAATAATCTCTCCCTAGGTGATGTGGGACTAAATTTTACACACCCTCACCGATCTCCTGAACCTCCTGGTACTTGCCGTATTCTTGGTGGGGACACCTCACCGATCTCCTAGGCAGGTCTGGTACTCGCTGTATTCTTAGGTGTCACAACTTCCCCTTTTAGCACAATGTCTCCATTGCCGGGTCTGCTCTGATACCATTTGTAACATCTCATCTCCATTAACTTTGCATAATATTGTCCTCTTTGGTCCATGGGCCTTAAAGCTTTAAAATGTGTTGTAACAAATTAAGAAGGCTAGAATTTATTAACTAGTCCAGTAATCTCTCCCTAGGCGATGTGGGACTAAAGTTTTCACACCCTCACCAATCTCCTAAAACCCTATATATAGTACTTATCGTATTCTTTGTGGGGATACCTCACCGATCTCCCAGGCGGGTCTGATATTTGCCGTATTCTTGGGTGTCATAACTTTCCCCCTTTGGTTATAGCCCCACATGCTGTTGGGGTTCTGCTCTAATAGCATTTGTAACACATCGGCCCCATTAACCTTGCACAATATTGTCATCTTTGGCCCATGGTTCTCAAGGCTTTAAAATGCATCATGCCATGTTTAGGATGCTAGAGGTTATTATCTAGCTCAGTCATCTCTCCCTAGGTGATGTGGGACTAAAGTTTTCATACCCTCACCAATCTCCCAAACCCCCTGATACTTACCGTATTCTTGGTGGGACACCTCACTGATCTCTTAGGTGGGTCTGGTACTTGTCGTATTCTTGGGTGTCACACTCATACTTCATCAAACCTGAAGCTAGCCCATTACGGATTCTATAAAAATAAACCCTACTAACCACTTCCTATTTTACCCATCTCCCACACTCTCAATATACACACACACACAAGGGTAAAACAAGTTTGACATTGGCCGGCCAAGGCCAATGTAGTCAAAATTCAGGTCTAAACTAATTTATGGACCCCACAAAGAATTAGATATCTACGAATGGGACTAGTCTAGTGTAGTTAGTATTCAAGTCTATACTAATTCATGGCCCCTATAAAGAATTATATATCTCTATTTGAGTAATGTTACAAAAAGCATATCATTCCTTTGAGTTGACTTGCAGTAAATTACCTTGAGCTATATTTGGTTGCAAGGGAAATTAAAGCGAAGGGATGTGAAGTTTTCAAACTTAAAAATGAAATTTTTATAATCATTACCCCTATATAATCCCAGTGTGATCATACAAACTATTTAAATTTTTTACCATATTTAGTAATGATACATTTTGCATGTAATTTTTACATTACATTTTATAGCAGAGGGTTTTGGATGCAAAGTAAAGTGAAATTTAATAACTCAATATTGAAGGATTTGGTATTGGTGGTATAGTCACATTAGGTAATGAATATAAATATTTCTTTTTTTAAGTTTTAAAATTTCACTTCCTTTCCTTTTAAGTCCCTTTGCAACCAAATTAATGTTTACATTTATTTTATACATTTTAAGTATTTAATCTCAAGTGATAAATTGTATGCTTAGATTAAAAAACCAGAACCTAATAGAGTAATCCCAAAGAAAAAGATCCCACATACATGTCAGGGATTTTTAAATGATAGCTTGTTTAATCTCAACAACCCCCCCCCTTTGATTACTCAAATGTTTATATCAATATAATTAAGAAAAAAATACATACAATGGGATTTCTTTTAGGTAAGAAGTTGTCAATTTGCCCAACTTAATTTTCTTTTGATCTTATGTGAGTTATTAATTGTTTCATTACAAGAATAGGAACAAGAACAAAAACAAGAAGAACAATAACAACTAAGAGCTTTTGTGTATATATCGAAGTGGAGCTCCAAAAATGAAAGGCATAATTAATACCTGCAGATGCTGCACCGATTACATCATCCTTGGAGTCCCTTGTATGTAGAACTAGCCTTGTTCTATAGTCACTATGAATGGCACAAAAATCTAATAGGCCTACAGAGAGAGAACTCTGTCCCATCTTCCCGATGAGTGAATCTAAATCAAGAACAAGACCAACATCAAAAGGCACAGTCGTGCCATTTTCTAAGCCATTTTGTGCTGTGGACAACTAATGGGTAAGAGAGTCTAGATATAGATAGAGAAGAAGAAAATAGAATTGAGTTAGAGTTTCCATATCTAAATGACAAAAGATATGTTGTACTCACCTTCAATTTATAGGCACATAAAGTAGGAAAAACCCACAAGTTTGGACTTCAGAATTATGTACACTTTACAGACAGGCTTGAACTACCGTCTTTGTAACTCACCTAGATTCATAGTAATACGCACAAACTAAGCCACCCAATCAGACATGGACACGTCCCACCACGTATTTATACCACAGCTTCGGATAGCCAGGTGGCGGAGAAACCCAAACTTCTCCTCAGTAATAGAGTCATAATAGGACTCCATTCACCTAAGGGAATATTTCCTGAGAATCATTGAACGTGCAAGGAGGAGTCCTCCAACAAACCGTCTCAATCCCTTCAAAGGAGGAAGCACATATCCTAGTAGGATTCTACAAGGGATAATCCTATAAGAAGAAACTCGGAAGACAAAACCAGGTAAGTAAAAGTACATTCACGCCATTACTCTGCTAAAAACACTATTCGTCAGAGGACTAACCTCAGAGCCACCTCTGGACCTTTGGCTTCTGTGCTTGTGCAGGATCGACGCTCAACCTTCCACAGATTCTCGGCAGCAACAGATTGGCGCCATCGGTGGGAACGACAAAGTAATGGTGGGGAAAACCTACAATTGCAAGAAAAGAAAAGCAGCTCCAAGTAGAAATATGAACGCAGGGGAGCCTTCATAACCTCTACCACCCTCGGTGGATACTGTGAAGAATGAGGGAGCAATAGTCAAGAAGGACCTGTGAGGGACCAGCGTTTAGCCAAAAATTTGGTGTGTAGGGTTGGTAATCCCCCTTCCCCTCCTAGGGCACAAGAATATGTGACCAAGGAACAGTTCAATACCCTCCAGGAGAAATATGACCGGATAACTGAAATGATTAAGGAAGTCTCCAAGGTTGTCACTTAAAGGACAAACAAAATGGTGAGAGACTCGACGTTCAGGTAGAATTAGATCAAGACAAAGACCGCAACAGTTCAGGATCTGTGAGATCTAGCCAAAATCCTCAAAATCTTACGGTAAGGGAAAGCCTACACCCAGAGAGAGGACATAATGCACCATGAGAGATAGGCATGAAGAGTCACGTCAAGGAGACTATCAGAGACATGAAGAACCATGCCAGGGGGTCAATCAAAGGCCTGAGGAACAAGGATTGAAGCAGATTATCCTTGATTTGAAAGACAAAATTTGAAAAGTAGCAGACAACCAGATTGGCATGCGTGAGCTGGACCTCACCAATGCCATGGATTTAGTTGATGAAGTCATGAGGGATCCGCTCCCCACTGGGTTTCGCCTACCCAAGTATGACACTTACGATGGAACAGGAGACCCAGTCGACCACCTAGAGGGGTTCAAGGTTGCAATGTAATTCCAACGGGTGTCAGAAAGGATCATGTGTCGAGACAACCTTTAACCTTCAGAGCTACTACGAGGTTGTGGTACAATTGCTTGCTGCCAAAATCAATCCACAGCTTCATTGAACTGAGCCACATCTTTGTGAAAGGGTTCTCCAGTAGTCAACCCCTTGAAAAGACCAAATTGAACTTGACCAATGTCAAGCAATATAAGGGAGAATTGCTACGACACTACATGAAAAGTTTCCAGTAGGAGAAAATTACGATCAGAGGCTTGGACCCGAAAGAAGAATTCATAGCCCTTTTAGGAGGTGTCAAATATAAGGAACTAAAAAGATCCTTGGCGAAGCGCGCACCTAAAAATTTGGTGGAACTGAAGGCCCAATGTGATAAATACATTTAGGTGGAAGAAACCTTGCAGGCCAACGAGGAAGCGGAGGACAAGGCAGGAAAGAAAATGACTTCAAGAGAGGAGAATAAGACTTCCAAGGGAAAGAGACAAAGATCGGAACGTGATCGAGCACCAAGTTCACTAGGAAAATTTGAAAGGTATGCATCCCTTAACCCAAGGAGAACCAATGTGTTGATGCAGATAAAAGACTCCTCGGATACCAGAGCCCTAAATTGGCTATGGAAGATGGGGCAACACCTCGAAAGATGCAACATAGACAAATACTGCCACTTCCACAGAGATCATGGCTATGACACCGAAGAATGCTGGCACTTGAAGGGTGAAATAGAAAGTATGATCCGAAGAGGATATCTGGGACGGTTTGTGGATCGTGAAAAGGAAGATGCCCAAGAAGGTAGTGATCAGTAGGACAACCACCAGAGGGATGGAAGGGGTCGTCGGGAAAGAAGGGGACTAGCTCGCAGAGGCAATCAAGAATGGCGAAGGGATTGGACACTCGAAGAAGCTGACCCTCACCCCCAGGACGACTAGAAAATCCCAACTAGGGTCATAGCCACTATTGGGGGCGGATTAGCCATAGGAGAAATCTCCATTTCGGCCAGGAAAGCAAAGGCTTATGTAAGAAGTGTATATGTGGTGAATGGTTAAATAAGAAGGCGAAGACAGGGACAATTATCTCCTTTTTGAACAACGATCTGGAAGGAGTACAGACGCCTCATAATGATGCCCTAGTAATCACCATGACCATATCCATCGATTACAGAGTAAAGAGGATCCTGGTGGATAACAGCAGCTCAACTGATATCCTGTTCCTCGAAGTCTTCCAAAAGATGGGTATGAACAAAGAAAAATTGAAGAAGGTTGAACACCCATTACAAGGGTTCTCAGGGGCCTTGGTAAAAGTTAAAGGTTCTATTGAATTATCGGTGAGAGCTGGCACTGGAGACCGCTAAGTCACCGTTATAATAAACTTCTTCGTGGTTGACATCACTTTTGTGTACAATACTATATTGGGAAGAGTTTGCTTGAACCTGCTAAAAGCCATCGTTTCCACACCTCATCTCAAGATGAATTTCCTTATGAAGAATGGGGTCGGGGAATGCCGAGATGATCAAGAAGCGTCTTGAAAATGCTACGCCACTACCCTATGGGGCAAAGAGAAGGCAGGCGAAGCACTTCTGATAGAAGACCTGTGCGATAACACCAATCAACAGAGAGGGGAACCAACTGAGGACCTAATCCAAGTTGATGTTGAAGAAGGAGACAGTACTCGTCAATTCCAAGTTGGAGCATTAATGTCGAGGCAACAATGAGAAAATATCATCTCATTCCTACGGGATAATTCTGAAATCTTTGCCTGGTCAGCTTCGGACATGCCTAGGATATCTTGAGAATTGATTGAGCATTAGCTGAGTGTTGATCCGACTAAGAAGCCAGTGCAGTAGAAGAAGAGAACCTTCACCCCCGAGAGGCAGCAGACAATAGATGAAGAGGTAGAGAAATTGCTAAAGGCCAAGTTCATCCAAGAAATCCGATACCCCGAATGGATATCCAATGTGGTAATGGTCCCGAAGGAAAATGGGAAATGGAGAATATGCATCAACTTCACGGACTTAAACAAGGCCTACCCAAAGGATAGCTACCCCCTGTCGAAGATAAACCTTCTCATTGATGCCACTTCAGAGCATGTGGCATTAAGCTTCATGGATGCATACTTAGGGTTTAATCAAATCAAGATGTGTGAAGTTGACGTCATGAAGACATCCTTCATAACCGAAGGGGGACTCTATTGCTATGAAGTAATGCCCTTCGGGCTAAAAAATACGGGAGCCACTTACCAAAGGTTAGTGAACAAAAGCTTTAAGGAAATGATTGGCAAGACTATGAAAGTGTATGTGGATGACATGCTTGTGAAAAGCTTGAAGGTGGAACATCATACCTAGGACCTGGAGCGAGCATTCCAAGTATTGAGGAATACAGCATGAAGCTAAGCCCAATGAAGTGTGTATTTTGTGAGGTAGCGGCTGGAGACGAGCTCTCTCTTCTCCCGTTTGGGGGGGGGAAGTATTTTCATCATCATTTCTTTCCTCTCTCCTCTATTTCTCTTTCATGAGGGAGGGGTGTGTCATGTGTGCTTACCCAGTGGCCCCGAGCTATCATATCACCGCTTGGAGATACGAAAGGCCTATTTCGTAAGAGTGTAAAGTTCAACATTTGAGACGGGGGTTAGATGAGGGTCCAATATGGGGATCGGGATCATGCAAAAGGGTTTGGAATCACCACCTAGGTTATGGGCCTAGGACCCAAGGGTGGGCCCAATTCCTAAGAAAAGGGCCCAAAAGTTGGTCTGGTCCAGAGATTTAGGGTAAGTGTCAGGTTGTAGAATTGGGAAGGTGTTAGGCACCCAATCTACCTGGTTTAATCGGTCTTCCTATTAGATGCTTAAGAATGAACATTTTCCACAATTAGTCCTATTCTGCATGCATGGCTAAGTTATCACACATATTTACATTGATTGAATTTAAATAACTATGTACACTAAAACAAGGCTTATATAAAGTCTAGATCATGCTAATTCTGTTGAGAAATTATACCTGAGCTTGACCCCTGTTTCGGGTCAAGAGGGGTGGAAACCATGGTTGATGCTAGTACGAACTTTCTTATGGATTCTCCCAGCTCAGGGGATGATAATCTCGACCTCCAACTTCTTTTCTTGAGAGATACTAATTGTGATGATATTCGGACAGAGTTCCGGCTAGGAATGGTTACTTTTGGATTATGGCTGAGGTGGCACTCCTGTAGACTTTCGCTGGGGATAGGCTATGGGAGGGCTAGGCAGAGGTGGCACTCCGACAGAGCTTCCGCTGGGGATAGGCTATGGCAGAGCTATGCTGGGATGGCACTCTGGCAGAGTTTCCACTGGGGATAGGCTATGGGAGGGCTAGGCTGAGGTGGCACTTGGACAAAGCTTCCGTTAGGAATAGGCTGAAACCTAAATGGTTGAAGAACTTCGAAGGTCCAAAGAATACTTTGAAGATTCGAAGGAATCTTTCGAAGATCTCTTTGTAGACTAGAAGACCTTAAAAGGGGGGTGGGAGACTAAGGGAAAACTTTTCCTACACAAAAATTCACTCAAAAAGGCGAAGGATTGATGAGTTTTAAAGGCCCAAAGAACACTTCGAAGATCTAAAGAACATTTTGGATCTTATGAAGATCTCTCCGAAGACTCAAAAAACCTTAAGGGGGAAAGGGGAGGAGAGAGGCCAAAGCTTCACTACTATGGGATGCTCACTAGGAGGCTTCTTGTTGTGGGGTATCTTGGTGTGTAAAATCAAAGGGAGGGGGTATTTATAGAATTTTTAAACCAATAGGGAGGAAAGAGAAAATTCCTTAACCAATGGTAGTAAAAATTAATTTTTCTAAACTAATGGGGTGAAAGTAAGAAATTTTGGACCAATGGGATGAAGGGTAATTTTCTATAGCCAATAGGGTGAAAGATAATTTTTTTGGATCAATCATATAAAAAGATTCCTTTTAGACCAATGGGAGGTCGTAGTGTAGGGTACGCTAGTGGGGCAGTGTAGGGTACATAGGCGGGTGAAGAGGGAATTCCTTCTCCAAATCGGTCACTGAAAGAGGGATTTCGATCGTCGGCGAGAGTGGCTGAGGTTTTGGCAGGAGTGCGGGAGCTTCAGCAGAGGTTCTGGAGGTCCAACAAAGTGTGCTGGAACTCTAGCAAGGGCACTGGGCCTCCTGTATGTGTGCTGGGGCTTCAGCATGGGTGCTAGGGCTCTGACATAGGTGCGAAAACTCAAACATAGGTGTGAGAACTTGGTCAGGTATGTGCAGGGCTTGGTCGGGTATGCATGGGGCTTGGTCAGGTACACGTGGGTCTTGGCCAGGTGCACGCGGGGCTTGGTCAGGTGCATGCTGGGCTTGGTTGTGTGCATGTAGGGCTTGGTTGGGTGCACATGGCACTTGGCCATGTGCACATGGGGCTTAGTTGGGTGCACGCGAGGCTTGACTATGTGCATGCGGGGCTCGCATGGGTCGGGTTTGGGCACTAAAGGCAAGGAGTGAGGGCTCTCATGGGCGGGGCTTGGGCACTCATGGGTGTTCACATGGGCAGGGTTTAGGCACTCAAGGCAAGGCATGGTTGCTCGCATGGGCGGGGTTTGGGCACTCAAGGTGCGATTTTTGGGAGTGATTACGGGAGATCCGATGTCTCAATTTTGACGTGTCATATATCGTTGGAATCGTAATTCTGAGTACTATGAATCTGTGTAGTAACTTTGACCAGATTACTTCGTATATGAAATGTCATAATTGGACCCTTCTTTTCTCTTACGTGGGTTTCCTGGGAATTTTCGGTGAGTGTGGAATGCTCCTGGGAATAGCTACCTCAATTAATTATCATCTTTGTCAATTAGAAATGAAAGGTCGCATCCAAGATGTATGTCATCATAGATGAGGGAGGGTGACAAAATTGGGTGTCTATAAAATGCCCCTCTTTGGCCAAGGCCTATGCTAACAGACGAAGGGAAAAGAAAAGAACTATCGTATTTTGTCACTCAGAGCATGTACTATCGTCATCTTGTTTATCAATGACGGAGTTGAAAATGCAACAGGTAATATCTCTTAACTATTTTAAAGTTTAGGACTTACCTAAGTTACCGATCGTAGGAAAGAAATTTGAGCCCTTTCGATCCTGTTATGAAATTTTGAACCATTGTTTTGCAAAGATTTGAGCCCTCCTTCCAAAAGATATTAGTACTTGAAATCGTTCTTGATGCATTTGAGCCCTCCCAGTAGAAGATGTTAGTGTTTGAAAATGTTTTCCCTAGGCTGGAATTCCTTCTGCCAGTTCTAGGGATAAAATGTTCTCCCTAGGCTGGAATTCCTTCTACCAGTCCTAGGGATTGAACCAACATTTGCAAAGATTTGAGCCCTCCATGTAAAAGATGTTAGTACTCGAAAATGTTCTCCCTAGGCTGAACTTCCTTCCTTCAGTCCTAGGGATTGATCCATCATTTGCAGAGATTTAAGCCCTCCCTACAGAAGATGTTACTGCTTGAAAATGTTCTCCCTAAGCTGGACTTCCTTCTGCCAGTCCTAGGGATTGATCCATCATTTGCAGATATTTGAGCCCTCCCTATAGAAGATGTTAGTGCTTGAAAATGTTCTCCCTTGGTTGGACTTCCTTCCTCTAGTCCTAGGGCTTGATCCATCATTTGCAGAGATTTGAGCCCTCCCTGCAAACGATGTTAGTGCTTGAAAATGTTTTTCCTAGGCTAGACTTCCTTCTGCCAATCCTAGGGAATTTGTTCTATGAGATCAGATCACTCAGAGCCGATTCAAGGAGGTTGGGCCTCCCAAGCCGATTCAATGGGATTGGGCCTCCTGGGGCAGGGTCAATGAAATTAGGCCTCCTGGGGCCGGGTCAATGGAATTGGGCCACCTAGGGCTGGGTCAATGAAATTGGGTTCTCTAATTCTAAAAAATTTATCTCTTGATTTAGAATTTTGAACTTTGAATTTTATCTCTTGAACTTTTGATTCTTGATTTGGGATCTTGAACTTTGAATTTTGATCTTTGATTTGGAATCTTGATTCTTTGATTTTTAGCTCTTAAACTTTGAATTTTGATTTGGAATCTTGAACTTTGTGTGATAATTTCCATTTACCTCACAAATTAAGGTTTCACCTTCCACTTTCAGGTGATTTTACCTACCAAGTAGATTTCATTTTCCATGTGACTTTAATTTTTACCCACCATAAGAAATTATTTTGAATTTTGTTTTTTGGTGGCAAGAACTCTTGAATTGCACTTTGGAATTAGAATTTTTTTTTTTAAATGTGTAGGCTTAATCAATTCCAAAACTCAAGTCATAATTAGAATAATCGGAATAACACAAAAATCCAAATATTTCCTCATTCTACTACCAAGTGAATTACATGGGAAGGAGAACAATTTTCCTACCATAGACAAGATAGGTAAGTAACAAGGTGGCGAGACAACTCTTGGGGTGACTGAAAGTTCACTAACTCCTCTGGGTCCATTGCCTCGAGCCCATATTGTCGGTTGATGTACATAGGCAAATAAAAGAACATATGAGTCAATCCCATCAACCTGACGTAGTTGTAGCCAGGGGTCTTCATCAGAAAATCTTCTTGTGGCTTCTCTCGGCACTTCCATGCAATGTCCTTTCTAGTTCTTTCTTGTAGGTATTCTTTCCAATGATCAATGAGTTTGAATTCCGGTGCCTCCCTCCTTTCTTGGTAACCAAGAGCCCCTAGTTGATCTCCATTTAATGGCATGTTGCTTCAGCTTGTCAAGTAGCCGTAGTTGAAAAATAACGAGACTTCCATGATAATGATCAAGTCCAAACCCATGGCTATAGCTCATGTTATCAAGTTCTTTGAATGTCTCTACAAAGACTGTGGGAATGATATCTCCTCCTTTCTTCAATTGTTTTACCACCTCCATTAGAACTAGTGATGCACCATGCCCCAGAGTTCAGAGAACACAGCGAGCTATCATGCACAAAAGGTAAGCATCTTGTGATTTTGCTGATGGATTCCCCCTAGTGGTAGGTATTGAATAAAGATCCTGGCCACCTTGAGAATGTTAATCTTTCAATATCTGATGAATTACTTCATTTTCACATTTTCCCATCCGGAAAAGTCCTGAATCTCCTCTAAATGGTCTTTCTTCAAAGATGGTTGAATTAATTTACCCTTGGGTGGAGATAACACATAAACTCGGAATTCCTCGAGAGTTGGACAAATCTCAACCAACCCAAACCGAAATACATGAAGATCAGCATCCCAATGCTGAGGCATCTGTCGGAGTAGATTGTGATGTAGCTTAATGCACCCAATTCGGCTGAGCATTGACATATTCATGGATTCTAACAATCCTGGTGCCACTATACTTACGTCTAAGGTCCATTTTCTCAATGTCTCATCCAAGGAGCCCATAACTTATCCTGCAGTTATCACAAGCAAAGAGAAGATGTGATTCAAAGCATTACTCATCAACTATTGACACAACCAAACTTTTACCACTGTTGCATCAAGCTCTTTTTTTTTCTTTTGACCGATTAAGGATGGGGAATAAACTGGCCTTCATAAACTGGTGTCGGGTGTTGAATTTTGGGGATAGAAACCTGGATAAGAATTTGACGGACCATAGGTGAATGAAGGATACCTAATGGCCTTGCATGCCAAATGGCGATTCTTGGTGGACAAAACTATGATGATCTTTTAAGATACCTTGATTATTAATTTAGGAACCAATTTATTGCCTTGAGCTAATTGATACTGCACTTGCACATGTCAAGTTGCCTACGTATCCCTTGAGAGGAATTAGGTTTGACGTAGTTCGGGCTATTCACCCTATTAGACATAATATTTCTTGAGTTGATCCATGTTGATCAGGCTGGGTATTTCTTCTTTATTGTGGTCTATGAGTTTTACAGCTTTGCCTAGTAGAATTTCTTTGACAGTGAATGGCCGCTCCAGTTGGGCCTGAATTTTCCTCTTGGGTCATAAAGAGGGGCTCTTTGTTCTTGAAGAACAATTTCACCCTCTTCTATGTGACAGAGCTTCACATTTTTGTTGAAGGCCTTTGCCATTTTTAGTTGATATTTTTTTCAGATTATCCATGGCCTTCATACGTCTTTCGTTAAGAAAGTTGAGCTCATCATGTCTGGCCTTCACCCATTCTCCTTCAGGTCATTGACTATCAAGAAGCACCCTTAGGGATGGTACTAGGATTTTCATGGGTAGCACCGCCACAACCCCATATACCAAAGAAAAATGGGTTGCCTTTGTCGAGGATCGCACAGAAGTCTGATATGCCCATAAAAAAAGTGGCAACTTATCATCCCAATCCTTGCGTGTTTCAACCATTTTCTGTAGGATGACCTTACTGTTCTTGTTAGCTACTTCTACTGTCCCATTGGTCTATGGCCTGTAAATGGCAGAGTGATGCCTTCTGATACCAAACTTTGTATAAATCTTATCAGTCTTGCCCCAAAAATGGGATCCCTGACCTAATATCAACTCTTGAGGTACCCCATATAGGAAATGATATTTTCTTGAATGAATTTTGCTACCTTAGTAGACGTGAGGATCGCATATGACTAAGCTTCTACCCACTTGGTGAAATAATCAATGGCTACTAGGATGAACTTGTGGCCATTAGATGCTTTGGGGTTGACCTTCCCAATGATGTCAATGCCCCAAGTGGAGAAAGGTCAAGGAGGACTGAGCGAATGCAGCTCTGTTGGCAAATTATGTATGATATTAGTGAATATCTGATATTTGTGGCATTTCTTGACAAAGCCTCTGCAGTTTGCTTCCATTGTGTTCTAATTGTATCTCAGCTTGAGGATCTTCTTAGCTAGCATCTTGGCATTCATATGGGGCCCATAAAAGCCTTGATGAATTTCTTCCATGATGGTTGTAGCTTGTTCTTCATCCACACACAACAACTGTATTCCATCATAGGACCTTTTGTATAACAAGTCCTCTTGAAGAATAAACTGGGTGGCATATCTCCTTAGAAATTTCTTCTCTCCATTTGTAGCTTCAATCGGATATTTTCTTTCTCTAATGAAATCCACTACGTGAGCAAACCAAGACTAACCATCCATAGTGAGAGAGTTCACCGAATTCTGATAAATGGGCCTACTTCTTTTTTCTACCAATAATGGTTGGACCCTAGCCATGTGGTTGCATTCTACCATGTATGCCAAGGTTGCGAGGGCATCAGTAAACCTATTGTTATCTCTCTGGAAGTATTCGAACGAGATCTTCTCAAAGTGTCTAATCACCTCTTCTAGATGTTCTTGATACTGCTTCAGCTTTTCATCTGTGGTCTTCCACTTTCCTTGCATCTGAAAAATGACAATGGATAAATCTCCATACACTTTAATCCTTTTCACTCCAATATTCAAGGCCGTTTCTAGTCCCAACACATAAGCTTCATATTCAGCAATATTATTGGTACAGGAGAAGTCGAGGTAGAATGACGAAGGCAAGTAAAGGTCGTCAGGAGTGACAAGCAATATTTCCACACCATACCCCTTTTATTATTAGCTCCATCAAAGAACAATTGCATTTCATTAGCTGTATCTTCTTCCTCTATTGCTGTGATTTCTTCATCGGGAAAGGCATCATCCAGGGCCCTTGCATCTTCTGTGGGGTGGGCAGCCAAATGATCAGCTATAGCTTGCCCCATGATAGATTTTTTAGTAACATAGGTGATGTCAAACTCTGGTAGCAAAAGTAGCCACTGGGCCATCCTTCATGTTAGAGCTGGTTTCTCAAAGAGGTACTTGATTGGATCCATTATTGAGATCAAACGTACAGATAGGCTACCATGTAATGTCACAATCTTTTTATTGTCCAAATCAATGCAGCACAAATTCTTTTCAAAGATGTCATACTCCAGGAACTTCTTGTTGAGGTAATATATCGCATGCTCTGCCCCCTTTTCCGTCTCTTTTTGCTCTAGCAATGAGCCCATGGAATATTCTCCCACGAATAAGTATAACAGAAGTGGTTCTCCTTCTATTGGTGGTGTAAATACTAGTGGGTTCATAAGGTATCCTTTGATCTTATCAAAAGCTTGTTAGCATTGGTCATTCCATTCTGTGGGCTGATCCTTCTTTAGTAGTTTGAAAATTGGTTCATAGATTGTAGTCAACTGAGATATGAACATGCTAATATACTGGATGTGACCTAAAAATTCTCGTATCTGCTTCTCCGTCCGAGGTGTGGGCACCTCCTGAATTGCCTTGATCTTGATAGGGTTGACTTCAATGCCTCTTTCACTCACCAAGAACCCTAATAATTTTCCTATTGTTGCCCCAAATACATAGTTCTGAGGGTTCAACTTCAGTTGATACCTCTTGATCGTTTCAAAGAATGGCCTTAGTGTGAGAATATGCCCCTGCCATTCTTTTGACTTTACTGTCATGTCATCCACACAGACTTCCACATCTTTGTTCATCATGCCATGTAATATGGCTGTAGCTGCTCTCTGATAAGTTGCCCCGACGTTCTTTAGCCCAAAAGGCATCACATTGTAACAATAGTTCCCCATGTAGAGGTGAAGGTTATCTTTTCACGATCCTCTGGGTGCATGCTCACTTGGTTGTATCCTGAGAATCCATCCATAAATGATAACAAGGCATTTTCTGTCGTGTTGTCAACCAATACATCAATATGAGGTAATAGGAAGTCATCTTTAGGGCTTACCTTCTTAAGATCTCAAAAGTTAACACACATTCGTACCTTGCCATCCTTCTTTGGCACTGGTACTATGTTAGCCAACCATTGGGGGTACTTCACCACTTGTAAAAACCCTGCATTCCATTGCTTTACAACTTCTTCTCTGATCTTCTCACTCCATTTTGGCCGCATTCTTCGGAGCTTTTGTTTTACCAGTTTTTCCCCAGGATAGGTTGGCAATCGATGTTGCATGACATCTAGGTCTATACCAGGAATATCCTCATAAGACCATGCAAAGACTTCAGCAAACTCCTTTAAAAGACTAATCATCTATTCTGCTTCTTCATTGTCTAGGGTGGTATCAATTTTTACCTCTCGAAGGCATTGGTCGGTTCCTAGATTAATAACTTTGGCATCCTAACGGATGATATTTATTAAGATCATCATCAAAAAAAGGAGGCAAGTCATACTCAGAATCAGAAATTTTATTCATGAAAAAAAGAGTAACAGACTCGACATACACAGACTCTGGGCTCTCCTCAAGAGGGGAGGCCAACACGAAATCATAAATAGAAGACTCAACAACAGATTCAACTGAGACTTGACGACTAACTTGATACTTTTTTCAGTGGTATTCAAGTTGGTTGACTCATTAGGATGAGTAAACTTAAAGTCTTCTCCAATGCTAGTCCAATTCAGGAGTGGTTTGGTGGCTTAACGGATGAGGAGATGTGGCAAAGGACCTTCTTCTCCTTCTAAGAAAGTTACTGCTATTTCTTCAATGGTGCAATGATTCCTCTGGATATGTGCCTTCTTCTTCACAAATACCAACTGATCAACCTCGTGCTCTCAGAAGCCGAACTTTCTGAGGGGTGAGGATTAGTGGAGACTGCTCAATCCTCTTTCTATAATGTCCATCTTTTCAAGCCTGTTGAGGGATGCCATCCTAGTGCCTCGGTCACATCTTTGACCAACTTCACGGACCTTCACATTACAGTTGATTCGGGCACAGTAAATGTAAACCATCATTCTTTGTGCTCTTCTTTGCTTCGCATATACACTTCTTCCTCTAAAAGGATGAGGCTTGAGCTCATGAAGCTCTTGGGCTCTTGGTTCTTGTAGGAGGGAGCAAATGTAGCTTATCAAATCAATGGGAAGCTGTAAACTCTAGGTAAGCTTTATCGTCTTTTCCCATTCTCTTTTCAAGAGGACTCGAGGACTTGGTGTCTCCTTTGGCCAGATCAATGTTGTAGGGTTACTAGAGGAAGACCCATTCTCAATCAGTGCAATTTTTGCTATCCCAGTGATGCAACTGTCTTGATCACTTTCTTTGACTAGCATTTGTTGTTGCTCTACCTTATAAGTTACCCAGTCAAACTCATCTTAGAAGAATACTTCAAATCCTGGCTGCATCTTTACAGTGGTCCCATCAAACCACAGCTCCACATTTTCGCAGAAAGAAAAATCCTCTCCTTCTCTTACAAAATACCGTTGAGAGTAGGGTAGTAAGAGATGGAGATTTTTCTAGCCATCCTCAGTACTTTTTTCCCCTTAGTGGTATAAGGAGTGTACTCGAGACCACTCCTTCCTTTGTTTACTACCAAACTAGGCTACTTTGAAACTCCTTGATGATATTTCCCTAGTCCCATGCCAGGAAAATATTACATATTCTTCATCATCTAATTCACTAGTGGACTCTAGATGGCCTCATAGTTAGCTGGAATTTTCTCCTTTGGGACTTCTTTGGCAATGGCTGCGTAGGTTACATCTAATTCAAAATCACTTAATTGAACTTTGCGGTCTTGTTCTCCTCCATTTTCAATATTGGCTAAGGTGTTAACCACTTTGAGATCTTCGGCTACTGTAATCAGCTTTCCTTCATGAATGAACTTCATTTTCTGATGAAGACTAGAGGACACTGCCTTCGCATGATGTAACCAAGGCCTTCCCAAAAGCATATTAAAAGATGCCAGTATATCAATGACTTAAACATCAATATCAAACTTCACTGGGCCAATCTTTACGGCAAGGGTGATGATCCCAAGGATTTTCCTCTTGGTATTGTCATATGCCCGTATGGTTTGGGTAGTCGGCCTCATTTCTTCTAGGTCGATGCCAATACTTTTTGTCGATATCAAGGTTAGAACATTCAAAATGGATACGTTGTCAACGAGAACCTGGGGAACCACCTTGTCAAGACATTCTATTGTGATGTGGAGAGCTTTGTTGTGCTAGGCTCCTTTTGGGAGTTCAGAATCTGAGAACATTAATGATTGTACAGCATATGTTGCCCCTACTATGTGCGAGAGATGCACCGGATCTATCTCAATCGGCACTTGTACATTGGTGAGAGACTTCAAGACTGCTTCACGGTGTGTGGGGGAGGCCATCAACAATCCCAAATCGAGACATTAGCTTAGGACTTCTTCAGCTGAGCTAAGACTAGATTCTCTGGTTTTTTCTTCAAGCCATTGGTTCCTACCTCATTAGTCCTTGAGTGTTCTACGGCTAGGGCCTTGCCCTTGTAGTCTCTTCCACTTCGAGTTTCCATCACACTGGCACGTTTCTTTACAATGATCTCTATGGGATAGAAATCTTCATCATCACTGTATGTTATGGTAATTATCCCTACTATAGGATCATCCTCTTCTTCTGATTCTTCTTCTTGGCTTGGGGTGGGTGGTCGAGGCCCTCTACAAATATTCAAAGCCCCAGCTCGTACTTTCTTCGTTGCATTGAAAAGTTGTGCAACTATTGTATCTATCATTTCTGCAAGTATGGAATGTCCCCCTGTTTTCTCAAGGATTATAAACTGCTCAGTGTAGCATTGTTCACTGATGGCTACTTCACCTAACATTTGATCAATCTCATCAGCCTCAAGTTTGATGTCAACCAAATGATTATAGACATAAGCTATGTGTTCTGCTATAGGATTTGCTTCACCTTCAATAGTGATCTCATACACTATCTTCTGAATCTGACGTCAGATCTTCCCCTTCCATGTGAATTGTGAGTGCCGGATGAATAGCATCTGCGGGATCAATCATTGGGTCATCTTCACCAATGGCAAATACTGAATATCCTCCCAGATCTCTTGGAGAATAATATCCAGACTCATCATCATCATTATTGTGCCAAGGCCCCTAGTAGTCATCCCAATCTGGGCACTCATCATCACCTTGAGAATCAGAGTCCTCTCCATCCTTCTCATCTTCGCTCTCGTTCTTGTCACCATCCTCTGTGTCACTCCCTATGTGGATTAGGGAGGTATGCTCTTTGATTTGTTCTCCCATTGATAATGCTATCACTGCTTTGAGAAGGTCATCCATGACTTCTTCAATCATCTCTGGATTATCCTCTGAAGATATAGTGGGCTGAATTAGAGAAGTGGGATCATCTTTCTGACCTTCTCCTAAAGGATTCATTGATCCTGTTGATGAGGTCATCTTTGGGGAGTCTAGTAATGTAAGCACATCCTTCCAATTGTACCCGTCCATCCATCCTTCTTTTGGATTGTACATCGAACCTTGAAAATGGGATTAGATGAGGGTGATGAGGGATATAAAGCGGGATGGTATGAAGGTGATGTAATGTAAGAGGTAGGATATAAAGATTGGGGGTGATAAGATGAGAAAATTCCTTCTCCTTGATAATGTGGTGAAGATTAATGATATGGTGGAGATTGGTAATAGGGTGAAGATGGGAGATTTGGTAGAGGTTGGCAATATGGTACAAGGGATTTTTCTATTGATGAGGAAGGATGAACGGTGGGAGTCTGATCTTCTGATTCTTCTCCTGATGACTCTCTTCTTTTGGGAGTCCTCATGACTTTGGCCCTTTGACTCATGATTTTCTTGCAGGTATTCATGTGATTCCTTCGACCTATGGATACAATGAGTTGAGTGGGTTCACTATCTATGGCTTCTTCATCTAGATTGTTCACATGATCGGGAAGTGGATTGGTGTTAACATTGGTAGGTTGCTTAAGCTTGACTTTAATGGTCCCGTTGTCTACCAAATCTTGGATATCATGTAGGAGACCTATGCATCTTTCCGTGGTGTGCCTCTTCTGAGTATGGTAGGCACAATACTCATGATCTCTATACCAAGTTGGAGGAGGGTCGTTGATTACTCTTAGAGCCACTGTCCCTAGTAATCCATATTTCTTTAACTCCTCATTCACTGCTATCACTGGCATTCCTAAATCAGAAAATTGTCTTCTTGTACGAGGGGCCTTCTTGGAGGGTGCATCTACTTGTATCACAAATGGTTGTGAAGAGGTGATAGGAGAGACTGACTGTTGGACCATGCCAACCACATTGGTTCTAGTGTTCTTGCCTGCATCTGGGGAGGATCCTTGATACTGAGCTTCCCTTAGGATTCTGTTTCCACACGTGTCTTGGTGGCTTTCAAGGCATCACAAGTTTTCAAATGTAGAAGTAAAGGACATTATAATAAGGCTTTGACAGATTTTCAATCAACATTTCTACTTGCTCTGCTTCTAAAGGCCGATCTACCATCTTAGTGGCCTTATCCCTAAACCTCATCAAGAAGGTGGTGAATCCTTCTCTAGGTTGTTGCCTCAACGTCTCAAACTCTCGCGCTTCACATCCACTTTGATATTGTATGAGTACTGCTTGGTGAAGGCTTTCACCACTGTTGTCCTATTTTGAGTTTGGGAAGGCTTCAACTGGGTGAGCCACCTTAGTGCTCATCCTGATAGGGTTAACATGAAGGCTTGCCCCATCTGGTTGACTGCAAGTTACCATGATTTGGTGATGCTAAGGAAGACTTTGAGATGAACCTTAGGGTCACCTGACCTGTCAAACCTATCAGTCTGCCACTTGAATTTATTGGGAATTCTTACACCAGAAAAGAAACTCATTTCATCAGAATCCACTATTTTACTTTCTGAGCCTTTTCCTGCTCAAATCATATTCTCTGACTTCTCTAATTGCTCTCTGAGTTTTCTTTCTTTCTCCATCTCTGAAGGCTCCATTCGGACATGTGTGGCGAACTCCTCTTCCTCATCTTCAATCACTACCCTGGGAGGAGAGACCCTAGAATTGGTCCCTCGTTGACCATTCAAACGGGTAGGTGAAGCTCCTCTCTGATCGGTTGGCCTGACTTGCTCTAGTTCTCCTGAGTCAACTCGGGAAGAATTTCCACGATGACCCGTAGGTCTGTTCTGATCCAACTCTCCTATAGCTTGTGTTCGTTCAACCCTGGGAGGGTTTTGGTGTGCATACAGTATCTGAGTTATTCCTCTCTTAACCTCGGCCATTTCTATCTACAAAATCTCTACGGGGTAGACCCAGGCTTGCTCAGGTGATTCAAGGTCGTGGGGATCCATGTGAACTGGGTTATAATCACTTGGCGGTAGACAATCTTGGAGAGACGATGGAGGTGACATTGGACTTAATCGAGTCAACCGGTTACCCTGACGTGTCCAAATGGACCACGGAGAATACTTGAGGTGTGGAATTATGCTTGAACCAAAAATAGTTTATTTTATGATTCCTAAATTCCCAACCCCTTGTTCACACATTCACTAGATTTAACAACCAATGATCCATCCAAAATTAGTCCACTTAATGGTAGGCAGTGGATAGCGATGCCCTTAGTCCACTCAATGCCATAAGTGGGAGATTCATAGAAATGGCTTGACCAGAATACTCCTATTAATACATTCCCTGCCAATAAGTCATGTTTTTCTTAATCTTATGCCACTAGGTGACCTTCCTTCTAATTTCCTTGGGTCTTTTAGATAATTTGGCATTTCGTGGGACTTTGATAGAAATCAGCCCGGATCACATATGCCAAATCTTTCATATTTCATTTATAAGGAGGAAGGACACCTTTTATCTGAAACCCACTTAGGAGAGAATTTCTTTATAACTAGAATATATCATAGGAAAATGCATTTTTAAGATCGCAAACAAATTCTACAAATCAATTTGTGGCGTTCCTAACGTTCTCCATCTTTCCTTCATAATGCAAGCATGCGGTGGATGCAATAGGACTGACAAGGCTTCCTGGTATGTTATCCTTTTGATATACCAGTGGGAACGAGATCAAGCTGTGACTTCCTTTCCCATTACTCATGACTACACACGAGGTTAAGCAACTGGCCACGAGTGGTGGAACCGTGAGCGATTATGTGTAAAATTGTAATATAAGAATATCATTATTTGATCTCAGAATATCATAAAGTGCACGGACCTCCCCAAGGGTGCTGGCACAATAATGAACATCCTCGCCGTTTAACAATACCCCACACCCTTGTACAGGAAGCGGGTACCATTTGCTCTCAGAGTACTCTCCATGTCATGCACTGACCTCCCCGAGGGTGCGGGCATGCAGGGAGTCCCTCACCAAATGATTTTACTTCGAGCACGATGCATGATATAGTTAGCGAGTACAAATACAAACATAGGGTTAGCCAAACATGTTTTCAAACAGATGTGGTCAAAAATATTTTTGCATTTAATGGTAGCATCTAGTGTCGGAAGCTTAACATTTATCCCAAGTGGAGTCGCCACTATGAGGGTAGTGGCCGGAGACGAGATCTCTCTTCTCCCCTTTAAAGGGGGAAAAGGACTTGCATCATCATTTTTTCCCTCTCTCCTCTCTTTCTCTTTCATGAGGGAGGGGTGTGTCATGTGTGCTACCCTACGGCCCCGCGCCGCCGTATCACCGCTTAGAGATATGTGGAGGCCTATTTTACAATAGTGTAAAATTTGTCACTTAAGACGGGGGTTTGATGATGGTCTAATACCGAGATCAGGATCATGCAAAAGGGTTTAGAGTCGCCACCTTGGTTATGGGCCTAGGACCTGGGGGTGGGCCCAATTCCTAAGAAAAGAGCCCGAAAGTTGATTTGGTTTAGAGATTTAAGGTAAGTGTCAGGTTGTAGAATTGGGAAGGTGTTAGGCACCCAATCTACCCGGTTCAATCGATCTTTCTACTAGATCCTTAAGAACGAACATTTTCCATAATTATTCCTATTCCACATGCATGGATAAGTTATCACACATATTTACATTGACTGAATTTAAATGATTATGTACACTAAAACAAGGTCTATATAAAGTCTACAACATGCTAATTCTGTTGAGAAATGATATCTGAGTTTGACCCTCGTTTTGGGTCAAGAGGGGTGGAACCCCTGATTGATGCTAGTACGAACTTTCTTGTGGATTCTCCCAGCTCAGGGGAAGATGATCTTGACCTCCAACTTCTTTTCTTAAGAGATGTTGACTTTGATGATATTCGAACAGAGTTTCAGCTAGGAACGATTACTTTTAGATTTTGGCTGAGGTGAAACTCCGACAGAGCTTCCGCTAGGGATACACTATAAGAGGGCTAAGGTAAAGTGGCACTCCAGTAGAGCTTTCATTGGGGATAGGCTATAGGAGGGCTAGGTTCAGGTGCCACTCTGGTAGAGCCTTTGCTGGGGATAGGCTATAGGAGGGTTAGGCTGAGATGGCACTCCGGTAGAGCTTCTGCTAGGGATAGGCTATGGGAGGGCTAAGCTGGGATGGCACTCCAGCAGAGCTTCCATTGGGGATAGGCCATGGGAGGGCTAGGCTGAGGTGGCACTCAGATAGAGCTTCCACTAGGAATGGGCTAAAACCTAAATGGTTGAAGAACTTCGAAGGCCTGAAGAACACTTCAAAGATTTGAAGGAATCTTACGAAGATCTCTCCATAGTTTAGAAGAACCTCAAAAGGGGGTTGGGAGACTAAGGGAAAACTTTTCCTATCCAGAAATCTCACTCAAAAATGCAAAGGATTGAAGAGTTTTGAAGGCCTGAACACTTCGGATTTTATGAAGATCTCTCTGAAGACTTGAAAAACCTCAAGGTGGAAAAGGGAGGAGAGAGGGCAGAGCTTCACTACTATGGGATGCTCACTAGGAGACTTGTTCTAGGGTATCTTGGTGTATAAAATCAAAGGGAGGGGGGTATTTATAGAATTTTTGGACCAATAGTGAAGAAAGAGAAAATTCCTTAACCAATGGTAGTAAAAAGTAATTTTTCTAAACCAATGGGGTGAAAGTAAGAAATTTTGGATTAATGGGGTGAAGGGTAATTTTCTATAACCAATACGGTGAAAGATAATTTTTTTGGACCAATCATATCAAAAGATTCCTTTTTGGACCAATGGGAGGCTGTGGTGTAGGGTACGCTAGCGGGCAATGTAGGGTACACATACAGGTGAAGAGGGAATTCCTTCTCTAAATTGGTCATTGGAAGAGGGATTCTGATCGTCGACGAGAGTGGTGGAGGTTTCAACAAGGGTGTGGGAGCTTCAATAAAGGTGCTAAAGGTCCAGCAAGGGTGCTGGAGCTCCAGTAGGGGTGCTGGAGCTCCAACAGTGGTGCTAGGGCTCTTGGTATTGGGGCTCCGACACTGGTGCTGGGGCTCCCATATGGGTGTTGGGGCTTCGGTATGGGTGCGAGAACTCAAAATGGGTGCGAGAACTCAGATATGGGCTTGGAAGAGTACACACGGGGCTTGGTCGGGTTCACGTAGGGCTTGGCCGTGTGTACGTGGGGCTTGGTTGGGTGCACGTGGGGCTTGGCCGAGTGCACGCGAGGCTTGGTTGGGTGCAAGCAGGGCTTGGCCATGTGCACACCTGGCTTGGTTGGGTGCACATAAGGCTTGGCCGTGTGCACACAGGGCTCATATGGGTGGGGTTTGGGCACTCAAGGCAAGGCGTGGGGGCTCGCATTGGCGGGTTTGGGCACTCATGGGTGCTCGCATGGGCGGGGTTTCGGCACTCAAGGTGTGAGTTTCGAGAGTGATTATAGGAGATTCGATGGCCTGATTTTGACGTACCATATATTGTTGGAATCGTAATTCTATGTACTGTGCATCTGCATGATCACTTTGATCGGATTTCTTCATATATAAAATGTCATAATTGGAGTCTTCTTTTCTCTCGTATAGGTTTCCTAGGAATTTTGGGTGAGTATGGAATGCTCCTGGGAATAGCTACCTCAGTCAATTATCATTTCTGTCGATCAGAAGTGAAAGCTCGCGTCCAAGATCTATATGTCATCATATTTGGGGGAGGGTGAAAAAATTGGGTGTCTACACATTCGGAGTAACATCAGGAAAGTTTCTCGGCTTCATCGTCTCAGAAAGGGGATTGAAGCCAACCCGATGGAAATACAGGCCATTTAAGAGATGAAGTCCCCGCAAAGTGTGAATCAAGTCCAGGAGATGACGAGAAGAATCGCTGCCTTAGGTCGGCTCATGTCTCGATCAGTTGACGAATGCCTCCTTTTTCTCAAAACCCTAAAAGGATCTAAGAGGTTCGAGTGGACAATGGAGTGTGAGAAGTCCTTTGAACAGCTGAAGGAATACCTAGTAACACCCCCGCTACTAACAAAGCCAAACACTAGGGATACTTTGCAGCTTTACCTAGCTATCGGTTATGGCAATAAGTGGGGTACTGCTAAAAGAAGAGGAAAGACAACAACGGCCGATATACTATGTCAGCCGAATATTGCTGGATGCAGAAACAAGGTGCAGGTAGATGGTGAAGGTGTCATATGCCCTCGTGATAGCGGCAAGGAAGCTAAGACCCTGTTTTCAATCGCACACGATATGTGTGCTCATGGATCAACCCCTGAAGAAGATACTGCAGAAGCTAGATATATCTGGCGGGATGGTAAACTGGGCCATAGAGTTGGGGAAATTTGACATCCAATACAAACCAAGGACCGCGATTAAAGCACAGGCCCTGGTAGGCTTTATAGCTGAGACAACGCTCCCAGATGAACCGCAGGAGCCGACCAAGGCTCTGACAGACAAGTCTTGGGTATTGTATGTGGATGGAGCATCTAATAGGATGGAAAGCAGTGTAGGAATCATACTAATTAGTCCCAAAGGATTCAAAATTGAATACGCTTTGCAGTTCGACTTTAGCACCTCCAACAATGAAGCCGAATATGAAGCATTGATAACCAGAATTAATTTTCCGTAAGCTTTGATGTTATAAGAGCTGATGGTGCACAGTGACTCATAGCTTGTAGTACGATAAATGAATGGTGACTATAAAACAAAGGAACAAAGGATGTCGGAATAATTGAAGAAGGTGCAAGAAAAAGTGGCATCCTTCAAAGCATTTGTAAAGCAGGTACCACGGGCAGAAAATGCTAGCACAGACACACTGTCACAGTTTGCTACCTCATACTACATGGAACTAGATGGTATATTTTGGGGTATTAACTCAACCGAGTATTAAGAGTCCCCAAAAAGTATTGCCCATTGATGAGAATGGCCCTAGCTGGATGGATCTCATAGTAAAGTACTTGAAGGAGGGAGTGCTCCTAGAGGATAAAGATGAGGCAAGGAAAGTACGTGTACAATCAGCACGATTCCTAATAAAGGACGAAGCACTATACAAGATAGATTTCACCACACCATATCTAAAATGCCTAGACTCTATAAATGATGAGTATGCTCTCAAAGAGGTGCACGAGGAGATATGCGGACAACATCTGGGTGCACGGACCTTGGCCCAAAAGGTGCTACAGTAAGGCTTATTCTGGCCAACCGTGAGAAAAGATGCTGAAGAATTCATCAGAAAATGTATGAAATACCAAATGTTTGCCTCCATCCCTCGACAGCATGCCACTAAGCTTTCCTCCCTATCAAGTCTCATACCATTTGACATGTGGGGAATGGACATCCTGGGGCCATTCCCACTGGTTACAAGGCCAAAAAAAAATTTATTGTGGTGACAGTAGACTACTTCACTAAATGGGCAGATGCCAAAGCAGTGGCCATAATAATAGAAAAGAATGTACAAGACTTCTTCGAAAGGGCAGTGGTTTACCGATTCAAGATCCCCAGAGTAATAATGACAGACAACGGAACCCAGTTTGCTAGAGTAACTTTTGGCTTGTTTTGTGAAGCCCTCGGCATTGAACATGTAAAAGCATTCGTCGATTATCCCTTAACCAACGGAGTGATAGAGGTAACGAATCGTACGTTGCTCTAAGGAATAAAGAAAAGATTGGATAATGCCAAAGGACTATGTGCAGATGAACTACATAGTATCCTCTGGGCTTATCAAACAACTAAAAGGTCTGCCACCAGAGAAACACCATTCAACTTAACCTACGGCACAGAAGTTGTACTGCTAGTCGAAATCGATGTGATGACCCATCGAGTCCAGTACTACGACGAAGGAAAAAATGATGAGGACTTCGGGCCAACCTAAACCTCCTTTATGAAGTGTGAGAGGAAGTGCAAGAAAGGATTGCAGCTTACCAACAAAAGGTGGCAACGCATTACAATTTCAAAGTTTGAAGAAACGAGTTCAAAATGGGAGACCTTGTCCTAAGAAGAGCAGAGGTGTTGGACCGGAAAAAAGGGTACCCCAGTCATGGAACTCGAAAAACCTGAGGAAATTCTACCAATAGTAGTAGCATGCATATTTACTTTCAATTATTTTTTGGTTTCTTAGTATTTGTCGCTTTTAAAGTACTCTCAATTTGTAGTTTCTCGTCCCCGAACGCTTCGGAGGGTTTTTATTGAAAAAAAAAAAAGAAGATTTACGGCAATTGATTCTGGATAATGGTTACTACTAAAAAATCTACCCTCATTGGGAGCTCAGGCCCAGGCGGAGCAGATCTGACTAAAGAGTCCTTCCTCGGATGAGAGCTTAGGCCAAGGCAAAGCAGACTTGTCCGAAGGACCCTCCCTCAGTTGGGGACTCAAGCTAAGGTCGAGCAGACCTGACCAATGTCACAACTTGGTCCTATACTTTGGAAATTCCCTTCACTCACAGGCTTAGAGATAGCCAAAGGGTCCATCCAAAGTCATAAAAAAGAGGGAAAAGGTTGTCAACACAAGCATCTCTCGACCTTCGGACAAGAAGAAAGCTTCTGCGGATGAATCCAAAGGGTAATACAACACTTGAAAAAATCTACCTGGGTGAAAGCTTCGGCCTTCATAACCCTACCATCGGACCAAAAGAATACCTAGGTCATCCTTTGTACTAAGGATTGGCCGAAGCACATATTACACTTAGAGAAAAATTTGCTTGTGCAGGAGCATCGACCTTCATGCACCTGCTCTCGGGCCAAAGACTCCTTGGCCGCCCTTCAAATTTGGAGCCAGTCAATGGGATTACAAAAAAGGATAAATCAAAGATACTGCAAGAAGTAAGAGAATCCAAAGGGAAAGAGAAGGTGTTCATTCATCAAAAAGGGCCGAAGGCCACAGTTGAAATAAAAAAAAAAAAAAAAGGGAGGTGGGAGAGAAGTATTACTTCCCCTAAAGGCCCTTTAGAGAAAGTAAGGGGGCTTCTGATACGCACAAACTAAACCACCCAATCGGACATGGACACATGGCATCCCACCACGTATCTACACCACAGCTTCGGATAGCCAGGTGGTGGAGAAACCCAAATTTCTCCTCAGTAATAAAGTCATAATAGGACTCCGTTCACTTAAGGGAATACTCCCTGAGGAATCATAGAACGTGCAAGGAGGAGTCTTCCAACAAACCGTCTCAATCCCTTCAGAGGAGGAAGGACGTATCCTAGTAGGATTTTACAAGGGATAATCCTATAAGAAGAAACCCAGAAGACAAAACTAGGTAAGTAAAAATACATTCACGCCATTACTCTGCTAAAAACACTGTTGCACGGGTTTCTGACTTGGGTGTCAGAGGACTAATCCTGGAGCCACCTTCGGGCCTCTGCCTTCTATGCTTGTGCAGGATCGATGCTCAACCTTCCACAGATTCTTGGCGACAACACATAGTTTTGGTATTTTCAATGAGGTTAAAGAATCCCTTATATATTTTATTTTATTTTGTTTTATTTTATTATTTTAAAATAAAGATCCATTATAAGGGGAGCTACCAAGTGTGGAAATTGTGAGGATCTATGGATACAATATTTGATCCAATTCTATAATATCAAGTGGCATTTAGAATGGAGTCTACTTGGTTTTTCCCTATGTAGGAGGTTAGATTCTTATTCAGGTCAAAGTCAAACATGAATTGAAAAATGAAAGGTGGAAGACAAATATCAGTAGGAGGTAGGGTCCAGTCTCTCCTACTCATGTGTCAAAATCAAGAAGACAAAATTGATTAAAAATAACTCATGATTTTTTTTTTTTTTTTTTTTGGTGTTATAATGGTTCAATTATTGACTAATATTGGTTGTTCTCTAATAGGGAAAAAAAAACTTTCCTTTTGCCATGGACATGATAAATTTCTCTTGGATCGGTGGGATTTCTAGTAATTTGATCTTTAAAATTTAGATAGTTTTTATAATTGTGATTGCAATTAAGCTAAAATAAAAATTAATTATGTATCATTTCGGAAAAAAAACATTGTTAAAAGAAGGGACAAAGTTTAGTTTTCGTTCGAAAATGCCTTCTGTGTCTATCTAACATAAGTATTTTGTTTTGATTTTAATGACATGTTAGTGCATTAGGTAATTTAATAAATGGGAAATGCCTAGGGTACAACTAAGTGATCCATCTAAAATAATACAAATTGAAGTTCAGTTGATAAAAATGTAAGACTGTCACTTGCATCTATCCTTCGTTATTTGTTAGTGAAAGTCACAACTTGAGAGTCTTGAGACAAAGTCAGACTTTCTGGACCATTACATCATGTCAGGCTCTTTTGGTTTGATTTCTATTTGCATTCATTTGACTTATTTCTATTTTTACAAGTGTTTGGTATAATTTACAATACTTATTTCTATTTATAATAAATTAGAATAAATCACAAATCAAAAATAGCTACTGACAACAAATCATTTACGTTGATTTTTACACTACCTTAAATGAGCACGTGTACTAAACTACTCAGAATCAAAAGTACATAGGTACCTTCAATATGTTTTATACTTTTCAAATAAAAAACCCTAAATCCTATTATCTCTCTCTCGAAGCTCAAAGCTGAAAGTGAAACCTGGAACCTATTTTCTCATTATATAACCTATTTTATAAATAGTAACCAAACGAATACTATTTGTGGTCCATAATTTATTATCATGAATAATTTCTAAAAAGTAATTAATAAATACAAATATAAATCATAGCAAAGAAAACCTTATTAGTGCAATTTATAAAAATAAAATAAAATAAAATTACTGGTGCAATTCATCTTCCTTTGATCTTGTGCAAATGTACGTCCTCTACTCTCCCTTTTCGTCGTTTATTTTTTTTTTTTCCCCTCTCTTGTAGAACATCACTTTCTGGGTTTATTATGTACTACACATCTTTATCTAATATAAAAAATCCAAATACAAATTAATAACATACCCGTCGAGAATCAAGAGACTTAAAAAGAGTTGCCCAATACACCTCAAGTGATTTTTTTCTTTGGTAGAATCTCAAGTGAAGATTGGGTGATGGCTTATTAAGATTGAATTCCCCTTTCTATTTTTTGTATTCAACTTGATTGAGTTGAGTTGAAGTTCAGATTTATATCTCATTTCTTATTAATGGAAGTGGCCAAGAAAGTGTCTTCATACTTGAGGACATTGACACGCCGGCTATGGCTATTTATCTACCTTTTAGGAATGTTTAATATTCCTCTTTCTCTTGACTTTGAGCCACCAATGAGAAAGTAGAGTCCATGTATATATTCTTTAAAATATTATGATTTCATGTGAACCGGTTCGACTATGAGATTGGGTACTAGTCAAGTTATGGTCCGAGGAGGTTTCGAACACCTCCCACTTGGTATTATTGTTTTTTAAAATATGCAGGAAGTATCAAATTTATTGAAAAATGAAAGAAAAAAACAATTTACAAATACAAAGGGGAAATTTACCCTAAGCCACTCGAAGATATGCCTTATGTAGGAGTGTCAATGGGTTGGTCTGTCTCGGTTTCAGTCCGGGTTGATTCAGTTTAGGTGTGGGAATGCTTAAACCGAAACTGAACCAATAAGAAAATTCCTGTTTTGGTTCGATTTTGGTTTCAGTTTCGGTGCGGTTTGGTTTCGATTTGTATTCGGTTTGTAATCGGGTTGGTTTTAATTTTTGGTCTGGTTTGGATTCGACCTTTCCATACATATGTCATACAAAACTATGCAAATTTTGATTTTTTAATGAATTTTGGACTGTTTACGGTTTCTTACCGATTTGTTTTCTGTTTCGATCTGGGTTTTGAGTCAGTTTCAATTTGGTTTTGGATTCATTTGGTTTCCAGAGCAATTTGGTTTGGTTTTGGGGTTACAATACTATAAACCAAAACCGAACCAATAAGGCTCCGGTTTGATTTGGTCCAAGCTATTATCAGTTCAGTCCGGCCAGTTTTACCGATTGGGTTTAGGGTTTGACACCCTTGCCTTATGAGAGCTAGGGGACCACAAGCCCAAATCAAATCCTATATGGGAACAAAAGGGGATCCATAACATTCCTAGTCATGCTAGTGGTTCTTTTAACAGATGTTGGAAGGCACCTTAGGGAAAAATTATTCCAGTCATTAAAAGTAAGACGTATACCTTTGAATATTTTCATTCTATTTTTACATTTAGAATATTATATACAAATCAACACAGTCAATCAAGAATGTATATCTTTACATATTCTCATTCCATCTTAACTATTACTATTTCATTTATATTTCGATCGTGTCTAGGGCTAGCATATACAATCAATACAACTGAGAAAAATATATACCTTTGGATAGTCTTATTCAATTCAATTGCTTGATCATTAATATCATAAACCAAATTTAAATTAATTTCAAGGATAATAAAATTTCAATTTAATTTTAGTGTAAGTTGTCATCAATAAATCATGAGGTGTTTCAAAACAATGCATATATATACATCAATTCATACATATTTCATATATAAATAGCTTTTGAAACTAATGGTTACTAAAATAAAAATGACAAATAATCATTAATAGAATCAAAAATAGCAAGTATCTGATTTCAAACACAGTATAATTTGAATTATGAATGCGAGCAGAAGAATATTGCTCCTATTTATTATAGAATCAGAAATAACTATGAATAGAAACATAAATTAGAACAGGAAAATTTTCAGATTAGAAAAAAAAAAGAAAAACGAATAGAAATCATTTTTAAATCAAACCAAATTGGTTTAAATTTTTATTTCTATTTTTTATACAAACAAAGTTTGCCAGAGTATTCCAGTCAATGCCGGAATCTGAACTTCAGTGGTAGAATCAAACCAGTCACCGATCAACCCGGTGGGTTATAAAATAGGCCAATATTTAAATGGAAAAATAAACCAAACAAAAATAAGAGAAAGACTGTGGACATGCCGTTCAAGCATCTGGCTGCCCTTGCAGCTAGCCTCTTTCATGCTTGTTGCCCTTATGTCAAGCCCCTTACGTGTTCAACAGTAATGGTAGCTAAGACTGTTGATAATGGCGGCTTCGAATTCCCTAATCTTTATTTTTTTTTATTTTTTATTTTTTTTTTCATATAAACATCAAGATCGGATATAGATGGAGCAAAAGAGGAGTTGGGCAACAAGCCTTTGAAGTGATTAATGTCCTATATAGGCTGTTATGGATTTGATAATGGGTTCCCTTGCTACCATTTAACGGTGGCAATGGCTACCCAATGCAACAAACCGAAACAAAACTATAAGTATTGGCGAAACCATGAACATCATTAAATTATTATTGTGATTCAACAAAATATGGGCGTGACCATATGCTCCAATACCAATTATAAGGTATTTTTCCATACTCAACCATTAACAAGAACTTGCCAATATATTCATAAATCACAAACAAATAATAGGGGAACGATTCATACAGTTAACCATTGATTGAGGCAAACTCGTCACTATGGTTCTTTTTTGCATTGCTTGATCTCCATTGCAGCAATACGGTGGATCTTTAGATTTATTCCACTAATTCCCCTTAATGCTCTCTTAGTGATGGTTCCCATAATGAGAGTGATAATAAGGTAGAAGCATGACTTAGAGTCCTATATATAGATAGTTTCTCTTAATGCTTTCTTGGTGATGGCTCTAATAATGAGAGTGACATTATGATAAAAAGAGGACGGAGAGTCATATATGCATATAGTAGTGTACCCTCGCATCAAGAAATGTTGAAAAGAGTATGAATTTATTGGCATAATTAGACGAGGGGTGGATTTCCTAATTAAATCCAATTTCCTATAGAGATATTTGGTCAATTCCATAGTAGTCACTGGGGCAGTAGTAAATCCAAGAATTTGGAAGATTAGGGTTATTTCTCTCATGGTCCTTGAGTTCTCACTGAATTGTGCTGGATAATAGTTGTTGCAAAATATTGTAATTTTAAACATATGTATTTTTCTAAATATTGGAATTACAAGGAATTTCTAAAAGAGGCTGGTAGAAAGGTTGGACAGAGTTCCTTAAAGATCCTAACAATGGAGTCTAGGAGGTCATTTTTCGTATTTTTATTTTACCATGAGTCCCTTACGTTAAAATTCGTATTCAACTAAACTAATCCCACTAATGATTTATTATGAGTTTATGAGGAACTGGAGAAATATTCATCACAAATACTAGGACTCCCACACTTTCTGGTCGGTGATAGTTTTTGGAATTCCTACTTTTTTTTTCATCTATTATTTCTTTTAGTTAGATCAAAGAATTCTCTTAGATAGATTAATGACAAAATCAAGCTAAGCAGTGCCCAACCACTTGAGGTGTAGAAACGCAACCCTAAAACGATGCTGAAGATAATGAAAAAACAAAACAAACAATGCACACGGATTTTATGAGGTTCGGCAAGGTTGCCTACGTCCCTGGTGAGATGAGATCCTGCTTCACTATCAATGGAGAATAGGGTTTCAGCGCTCGTCCTCAAACCTCTCAGTATTGCTTGCATTTCAGAGAAAAAAACCCTCGCTACAAATATATAGCGAAAAAAACCCTAATCCGGATTAAACTACAATTGTCACCCTAATCCGGATTAAACTACAATTGCCCTCAAATAAAAATTGAGCCCCCTACACCCTCGCATAGCGAGGCCTCTCCCCTTGCAACTCTCACGGCCGCTAACGACTAGCGGGACCGCCCGTCTGCTTCTAGGTGCTGCACCAGTACTCCCTGGATTAAACTGCGACGGAATACAAGACATCATACACCAACATTGAGGTACTCTTGAGATACCACCTGTCTCTACAATTTCCTACTCCGCACCTTATTTGGCTTCACGCCTTCCACTTCGGAGCATCCTAGGAATGTGCCTTCTACTCCTTTAGTCAAAGTTTCTGGAGCCCCTATCATCTTTAAAGGACCAGATGTTTCGAACTTATTAGAGAATGGATGGGGCATGGATATCCCAGGGTATGACCTTCCCCACAATCTCCTCTTTACGGACTCCACTTGTTTCTAGGGAGATGTCTGAAAGTTTACGTTACCTGAAGATGAGAAAATTCTTGGGGAGTTGATCTCAACTACTTTCAATTTACTGGTGCACTTCTTCATCATTGCAATATGCTTCAAACCCTATAGTCTGTTAGGCCAAGTGAACTTGTTTGACCATATTGTTAACCTATCTTATCCCCATAACGTGTGTCTCCGCACCCTCCGCGGGTATGGATTTTGTAGCCTATGCTTTCTTGTCATTTGAATTTACCTCTTTTGCCTCCATGTTGTCTCCCTCTATGTGGTCTGGCTCTACGCCTTCTACCACTGTGCCACCAGTCTCTATATTTTCCTACTTCACTCCTTCTACCTCTGTGCCGTCATCTTTTATAGGCCGCCTGGCTCTTTGTCGTTATTCTTTGCGCCTTCCACTTCGGTGCTTCTTGGGAATGTGCCTTCTGCTACTTCAGTTAAGGTTAATGGAGCCCCTACCATCTTTCAAGGACCAGATGGTTTTGATGTATCAGAGAACGAATGGGGCATGTGTATCCCAAGGTATGACCTTCCCCACCATCTCCTCTTTATGGACTCCACATGTTGCTAGAGAGATGAGTGAAGGTTTACGTTGCCTGAAGATGAGAAAATTCTATTTTGAGAAATTGGATCGGATCAGTTTGAATTGGATTGGATTCGATCAGATTGGATGGGGATTGACGTTGATCAATCCCAATTCATAACCAATATCGTATCGGTAGATCAATATGGACAAAAGGTAATAATAAAAAAAGGATGTTTTGGGATGTTGTAATTAGGATTTGTGCTTCTGTAACCTTACCCTAAATTACAATCAGAGTTTGAGTAACCTAATCCCAAATTATTTTTTTTTAACATTACCCAAAATTATTGTTCTGGCCTTTAATGACTTAGGCCATGTTAGTAGGTACTTTATGTGATGGATTTTATGATGCTCGACTATGATGATTTTTTTTTTTCCTTTTTTTTTTTTGGTTATCATATAAAGCATGTTTATGATGTTTGCTTTAAGATATTTGGATCATTAGAATGACTCAAACTCATAACCTTTGGTTCAATTAATATTACCCTCCCATGAGTATGTATGTATGAATATGTTGCCATCAAATCATCGTACCCTCCCATGGCGATTATGACTTATGGCTCACTCCATTTGTTGGGATATGTGGTCGATCTCCATCCAATGACTCAGTTATTTATTCTTGTTTTAGGTTGGAGATCATAATTGGTATTTTATTTAAGTGGGCATGTTCCTTTGTATGTGCTTTAGAGGTATTCTTCGTGTATAATGTAAAGTGCCTTGTAGTAAGACTTTTAAAGGATGTAATTATTATTTTTAGACAATGTAATCAATTTTTTAGAAGCCTTGTGAGGGAAAGAGTCTCGCACTACATATCATATGTTTATACTACCTCGACATGCCACCAATGAGGTTCTTATGTGGGACCCATGTGCACCCATTTCTCTAGCACAATTTTGTGTATTGGCGATACCTAATTCTCCTCATATTTATTCAAAATTGATTAAAATTATGTCCCTGACCCACACATGTGAGATTTGATTATGGGCCGAGCGAAATTTTTTGTCTCACCGTGTGTAGTCAAGAACCTTTAATTTTGATCAGGGTTTCTGGAACAAATTCTTAATGTGTACCTAATGTTTACCTTGCACATCCTTGTGTGTAGTGATATGGTCATTAATCATTGTAAGGGAAAATACCTTTTTGCTCTTTTTCTCTCTTTTTTCGCTCTATCCTTCTTTCTCACCTCCGGTCTGCCTCGCAGGGGGTGAATGGATTGAATGGTCTCCAAAACATAGTCTGACGACTATTGGAGGGATGGAGAAAGCATGATGTTTGGAGTTGCCATCTAAGATTCAGAGCCTAGAACCCTATGGTGGAGCCCAATTTTGGTCGAGAGATTGAGCTCGAATAGGGGGTTGGATTCCTGTGAAAGGAAGGAACCCCCGAATCTGACTTCATACTTTGGTCTGTTTCAGAGATAGGGGTTCGTGTCAGGTTACGAGTGTGGGAAGGTGTTAGGCATCCACCTCGCCCAAAATTTCCGGTCTTTCTACCAAAAGCTTGGATTTCGAATATTCTCCCCTGAGAATTTTAACAGTCTAAGCTAGCACAAAAGTTTTATTACATGAAATAACACAAACATATATACATAAACTTGCTTGAAAGAATTCCACATGAAATAATAAAATTTACATAAAATAATGAAAAATGCAATTATCTTATCTATATGCACATGCAATGCTCTATGACAAGAAAATCATAATTGTTATTTCATGCGAGGAACACATGCGATAACACATGAAATGATGAAATGAATTACATTTAATGAACAGATACTAAAATTAATACATGAAACTATAACAATAAATCAATATTTTATGCAATAAACACATAAAACAATATACACAGAAATGAAGCAAAAGAAATTACAATATAGTATCTACATGATAATTACCGATGAACATAGTGAATTTTTCGATAATTTTTCTAGACTCAGGGGCAGTGATTCAATTTTTTTTCTCTCTTTCTTGGGAAAATAAAAACTTTCGGCACCTGGGTAAGTTGACAAGGCTTTTTTGCTAGGGTGTGACTACGGATTCTGGTTTCTGGGAATCTGAATAGGGCTTCCGTACTATATTTCTAGAATCGAAATCAACTCTGGAAATTTGGGCAGGGCTTCCGCTTCGTATTCCTAGGGTTGGAATTAGCTCTGAAAATTTTGGACAGAGCTTCCACACTTCCGCACCGTATTTCTAGGGTTGGGATCAGCTTGAGAAATTTTGGGCAGAGCTTCCGTACCATATTTCTAGGGTTGGAATTAGTTCAGGAATTTTGAGCAAAGCTTCCGCGTCGTATTTCTAAGGTTGGAATCAGCTTGGGAATTTTGGGCAGAGCTTCCGTGCCATATTTCTAGGGTTGGAATCAGCTCGGGAATTTTGAGCAAAGCTTCCGCGTCGTATTTCTAGGGTTGGAATCAGCTTGGGAATTTTGGGCAGAGCTTTCATGCAATAATAAAAGTATTGAATTTAAATGAAAAGAACTTGAACAGGAGTTTAGTACTAACCTGATATGGACAACCTAGGCTTCCAGAAATGAGATAGTCAACTTTAGCTAGCTTAGGATTCTTACACTCTTTTTCTTTCTTCTTCTTCTTCTTCTTCTTCTTCTTCTTCTTCTTCTCTCTCTCTCTCTCTCTCTCTCTCTCTCTCTCTCTCTCTCTCTCTCTCTTTTGGAACAATGTTTTCTTCAAGGATTTTTCTCTCTATTTCTTTTTTTTGTCTGGGCTTTTACAGTGACCCAGGGGTCACTATTTGTAGGAGAGGAGGTGGGGCAAGGGTGTAAAAAGACTGAGGCCGTGAGAGGGGGGCCAAATCCGTGCAAGCGCCCCACAAATCCATGTAAGGGCTTACACAGATTTGTAATCCCTTACACAATCCATGTAAGGCCTTACACGGATTGTGTATGGGTTTACACGGACCCCCCTGTGTCACCTCGTTAGTGTAGGTAAAAGGATATGTGTCACCTTGTTCTACTCCGTGGCACCCCATTTACCCCTCCAGACACTCCCGTAGACTAGCGGCTACTCCTAGCCTGGGCAACAGTAGGCTTTGGTGGATTTCTTATCATGTAAATAACAGTGGATAGGTCAATAAGTTTTGGTTTGGATAGGGACTGGTCCAGTTTAAGTTTATGGTTTGGTTTAATTTTAAGGTTTGATTTAAGGTTAGATCTAAGTTTAAGGTTAGATTTAAGTTTAAGGTTCGATTTAGTTTTGGGTTCGGGTTTAGGGTTCGGTTTAGATTAGGGTTTAGGATTTGGTTTAGATTAGGGTTTAGGATTTGGTTCAAGTTAAGGTTTAGGTTTTAGATTAGGGTTTAGGGTTTGGTTTATATTAGGGTTTAGGTTTTGGTTTAGAGTAGGGTTTAGGGTTTGGATTGGTTGGGTTTGGTTTGGTTTAGGGTTTAGGGTTTGGTCTGGTTTGGGTTAGTTTGGTTTGGTTCAGGGTTTGGTCTGGTTTAGGGTGTAGTTTGGTTTAGGGTTTTAGGGTTTGGTTTGGTTTGGTTCAGGATTTGGTTTGGTTCAGGGTTTGGTCTGGTTCAGGGTTTAGGGTTTGGTCTGGTTTGGGTTGGTTTGGTTTGGTTTAGGGTTTAGGGTTTAGGGTTTAGGGTTTAGGGTTTGGTCTAGTTTAGGTTGGTTTGGTTTGTTTCAGGGTTTAGTCTGGTTTAGGGTTTGGTCTGGTTTAGGGTTTTGTCTGGTTCAGGGTTTAGTTTGGTTTAAGGTTTGGTCTGGTTCAAGGTTTAGGATTTGGTTTGGTTTGGTTTGGTTTGGTTTAGGTTAGGATGGGTTTAGGGTTAGGTTTGGTCTGATTTGGGTTAGATTGGTTTGGGTTGGTTTGGTTTAGGGTTTGGTCTGGTTTGGTTTGGTTCAGGGTTTGGTCTGGTTTAGGGTTTGGTCTGGTTTAGGGTTTGGTTTGGTTTGGTTTAGTGGTTCAAGGCTTGGTCTGGTTCAGGGTTTAGGGTTTGGTTTGGGTTGGTTTGGTTTGGTCTGGGTTGGTTTGGTTTGGTTCATGGTTTAGGGTTTGGTCTGGTTTGGGTTGGTTTGGTTTAGTTCAAGGTTTAGGGCTTAGGGTTTGGTCTGGTTTAGGGTTTGGTTTGGTCTGGTTTATGATTAGGTTTGGTTTGGTTCAGGGTTTGGCCTAGTTTAGGGTTTGATTTGGTTTGGTTTAGGGTTTGGTCTGGTTCTTGGTTTATTCTAGTTTAACTGGTTCAAAGCTCAAGTAGGCATTACGGCACACCTGGGTATCCATTTTTTCATACAAGATATCAATGAGACCGTATTTCTGAATACTTTCCAATGATATAGGAATCGAGCACCTGCTAGGCTCAATTGTCTTCTTCTAGCAAAAGGTTTTAATGACCACTTTCGATTACCCTCTCCGCATCATTAAAAATATCGGGTTTGACCGATCACAAATTTTGGGATAATCTGGACTTGTGCCGAAAATTCAACTTCTTTTCAAAAGAGAGAAAATATGTCTCTCCATTGCCCATAATTCATCATTGTCGAGGGGGGACAAAATTTGGTGTCTACAGAGTGCCCCTCTTTGGCCAAGACTATGCAACAGCCGAAGGGCCAAGGAAAGAACAACAAAATTTTGTCACCCTAGAGCATGTATTGTCGATATCCTACTCAGGGATAGCGGAGGTCCAATGCAAAAAGTGATTAGACTCTGATAGTAAAATTTGATGGAAACGAGAAATTAATGTGACAGTATATTCAATTGACTAGTATCGGTATATCATACCACTAGAACTGGATCATACATGAAATGTCCCGGACTTAGCCAAGAATGCAAGTATGAGGGAATTATCTTAAAGTGCAATCATTTTCTAATGAGGAAAGGAATATGATGAGCACATTTATGTGTGAAATCTAGGGTAGTAAAACATGCATTTTACATATTTAGAATGGAGCTACCTTGGGTTTTACTCTCTTTTTGCAGGTTTTATATTTTCATGTCCTTAAGGATTATCGGGCGTTATATCTTCAATTTTACACGTAAAGAGGTCTTATTTCTTTCCATGGTTGCGAAGAGGACGAAATTCTGAGCAAGATGGACGTGTTCAATTAAAAGTACACATTCGTTTGGTCGCCAGTACAAATGATTATTCTTTTAGTCGAAAAGAATAATGGATCAGAAGCTGAACGAGATCGAGAACCAGCCCATTTGCGGTTGTCCCGAGGTACAAGGAATACTCAAATGCCAACAAGGATCGATGGACCACATCCTTAAGTGATTAAATATTTGTTTTGGTAACAACAACTACCTAAGCGTAGTTGGTGAGCTATGTGTACAAAATTCCTTGCTCACCAAGAGGTCTCAAGTTTGAATCTCATGGTTGTTTTTTTTAGAGAATTTTGTTGAAAATTTCCTGCTTTTCACTCACTTAAAGCACTAAGGGCATGGAGGGGATTTCCACATCAAATTAGAAGCAAGGAAAATCGTGGAAGCAAGAAGAGAAAAAAAAAAAAAAAGGAAAGGAAAATCGTGGAAGCAAGAAGAGGAAAAAAAAAAAGGAAAGAAAAAAAAGGGAGAACCAAAGATTGTCCAAATCTTCTCTCTCCTCCACATCATCACCAAAATATTTTCCAAATCACACAAAGCAAGAAGAAAATCGTCCCTAGGAGAGAGAAAAAGAAGAAAAATAAATTAGAAAAAAAAAGGAAAGAAAATAAGCAAAAAGATTATAGGAAATTTCTCCAAATTTATTTCTCTCTTCTCTCTCCTCCATCTTAGCACTTTTGGACTCAAAAGATCTCACAATCAATTATGGGTTTCTCCCTTTTAGGAAAGAGAAAATTGTTACCCTACCTCCCCATTCCCTATAAATACAACTCATGTAAGAGGAGAGGAGACAATTCATTCTTCTTCTAGTTTTTTTTAGTTGCTCTCTCTCTCCCTCTCTCTCTTTAGTTTTAGTTCTTCTCTATTTTTGCTTTAATCACTTTTGTAATAGTTTTTTTTTATGTCAATTAATGCAAGCACTCTTTTATTCTTATTCAGCCTTTTTATGTTTATGATTTATGCAATTGAGTTGTAATTTTTTAAGTTATAGTTCTAGGCTTAGATCTAGGTGACAAGATCACGAGCCGTGGAGCAATTTTTTTTTTTTCAAGTTCAAGCATTGATTCAAGTAAGTAGGTTCCTTGAGTGAGTCTTCTCTCCCCTCTCATTCCCTCTTCTGACTACCCTTTCTTTCTTAATTTAGGATTTTTATTTTCAGTCGTTACATTATTGTTATCCCTTTCCCCCAAGGTTCATGGCTAGTGTATGTGTTGGCTTTGCCCCTCCTAGCCATAGAATCATCAATTTATTGTTTTTATTTTAATTGTCTCCCTTTCCCTAAAGCCAAGTAGAGTAACCCTTGTAAGAGTGACTCTCTGGTCAAGTAGGGAAGCTCATATTATGATGCATCCCTCGGGCTAAGTAGAGAAACCTACTTGTGAGTCTCTTTCTAGCTTTATCCCCTTTCTTTTACTTTATTTTTATTTCAGCATTTTTTTCCTTTATTTATTTATTTTTTTTTTTTTTAATTGCATGGGTTGTTTATCTTTAGTTATTTAATTATTTAATTTTAATTGCGTGGCTTGCATCTTTAAATTCTTAGATGACGAATGGTTAGGACGTTATTTTAGATACATATGTTTAGGACGGTAATTAGACTTAGAACACAACCATTAATCGGTTCACTTTCGTATTATTAAAAGAAATAAAAAAATAAAGTGACTGCTCTCCCTGTGTTCGACCCGTAGCTACATTGATCCGTACGCTTGCGGTTACATTTTAAATTTCAAACAGAATACATACCTGAGAAACAACTCACTGGAGAAATTGTAAGGATATCGTTCTTATAACGTACCTCAACCCTTCTGATCAAATTGACATCTTTGTAACATTTCTCGATACTTCCGATCTTACTGATATCTTAACATGAAAATTGGCATTGAGATTAATATTTTCCAATATTATAATGGAAAAAGGGGATGGAATTGACACTTTCTAGTGCTGTTGTGGAGATGATATTCTTATTATATCATCCGGTCAATACAATTGGCACTTTTTGGCATTGCTACGGAAAAATAATTTTCATATGCATCTTGGCACTGAAACGTCATTCTTATAATGGCATCTTGGTCAAGGAATTGGCACTTTCTGGCACTGTTATGGAGATGATATTCTTATTATATCATCTTTACAATGCAATTGGCACTTTCTGGCATTGTTTGTAGGAATGACGCTCTTTTTGCGTCACTTAAATACTGAAGTTACACTTATGGCACTGTCAGAGAAATGTCATTCTTGTAATGGTATTTTGGTATTGGAATCGGCACTTTCTAGCGCTGTTGTGGAAATGATGTTTTAACTGAAGTTATACTTAAGACATTTGTTGGAGAAATGTCATTCTTATACTTACTCATGTATAAATTTTTTTTTTTTTTTGATGATTTGATTTGTTAAACATGCAGGGTTACACATTTTTTTCCTCACCAAGTGTACGAATGGTACATAACACTGTGTTCCAGTGTTAAGGAAAGAATCAAGTTGGCTAGTTTTGTCTTTGCTGCTCTTTTGGACACGCATGATCTGAACTTTTCTTTGACCCGTGCCTTAGCTGAGAGATGGTGGCCAAGCACTCACACTTTCCACTTTCCACTTTCCACTTTCCACTTTCCACCATGTGAATTAACAGTTACCCCCTGGATTACCATGCTTTCACAGCCGTCAAGTTTGGGGGAACTACTATTTCGGTGGACAATTATCCTTTTGATGCTAAAAGGATTAGTTCCCTTCTAGGTTTTAGGGTTACTGAACAGTTGTTACTTCCCTTACAGTTGAGGGATAAATGGGACAAAATCAAAGTGAGTGATAACTCTCTCTCTGGACTCCAAGATCAATTGGCTAGATCTTTTCTGGTATATTTACTTTATCAAACCTTCATAAGTGACAGCGTAGATAGGATTGATCTCCAGTATGCCTACTTTTTTGAGGATTTCAATGAAGCTTGCCGATATAACTAGGGTGAGCTTGGCTATGCTCATTTCATCTCTACGTTGGATTCTCTACCCAGTGGAAATCCAAATCTCAAAGGTTTTGCCTTTGTACTTCAGGGGTGTGTGTGTGTGTGTGTTTTTTGTTTTTTTTAATTATTATTATTATTTTTTTTTTTTTATTTTACCCCTCCCTCTTTTGATCAGGTTTGGGCTTACGAGTACTTGGGTTTTTGAATCCCTCAACTGTTGAAATGTAAGCCAGATTCATTCCCCATTGCTTCTCGTTGGTATGGAAAAAATACGAAAGGGAATCCAGAACGGAAGGCCATTTCCTTTCTTCGTGATGAATTGAACAACTTGTCTCAAGTATGGATCTACTCCTCTCTTCTCTTATTATTATTATTATTATTATTATTATTATTTTTTTTTTTTTTTTTTTTTTAATAAATTTCTCTTATACAGGTAAGTTGGAATATATGTGCAAGTGTGAAATTTTCTGATGTGACATTGTATAACGAAGCTGACTGCTTAACCACACGTAGGGCTCTTTTTGAAGGACCCAGAGGTCAGGTTTGGTATCTTGGAGAGAGAGTGCCTAAACAATGGTCAGTTGGTGCGCCACTAACTCCTGTTAATCCTCCAGCATTGATGCATAATCCAGGGATCCTTGAAGGTACATTATTGGAAGAAGTAAAGGCTGGACGAGAAGCCATTCAGTTTTTTAATGAATCAGTTCCTTATGAAGAATATCTCGTGAGAGAAACCATTTGTGTTCCCCTTACCCTTGAGGGCCTTTGGTAAAAATTTTATTATTATTATTTATTGACTTCACAAATTCATTTTTTTTATTGACTTCACAAATCTTCAACAGTATCCTATTCGTCCTACGGCTTCTAGCAGCGAGGCTTCTGCCCCCAACATTCCTCCTAGTGTCTTGCCTTCACACACCTCTTCAAGTACATCTTCTGCTTGTTTAGGCAGCCATCATATGGATTTCAGGACATTCATCTTTGCTTTTCTTGGAAATAATGTCATGGGTGCATGCTTTTCTTATCCGATTCATTTGCAAGCCCCAAGGACTCCTGACCAAGAACTGGGTCTTCCACTCATGTTTGATTATGTATGCACCTTTTGTCCTCCTTCTTATATATATATATATTTTTTTTTTTTTGAACAGCTAGATTCGGAGCACTATGCATTGATCCATAGGACTATTAGCAGTCTTAGTGATGCACATACCGATTTATCTATAACTTGCCGAGATCAACAAGCTGAGATCACCAATCTTCAAAGGAAAGTGATCCTTTTGGAAGAACAGTTAGTGCATTCTAGAGTAAGCACTGACGCCACTTGTACTCCTTCATCTACTAATAAAGCTAGTATGAATGGTTTAGGGGTGGATTTAAATTTTGACATGGGGGATGAAAATATAAGGGCTTTATCTGAGCATTTAGAAAGACAATCAAGATCTCAATAGAGGATTTTTTTTTTCTTTTCTTTTTTTTTTTATATACATATAATGTTTGTACATATGTTAGTATGTATCATACAAGGATGCAATGGATGATGGTGTTTTATTATAGCAATTTTATTTCCTCTGTTTAGGCTATGTACTAGTATGTATCATGCAATATGTTAGTATGTATCATGGTGTTTTGTTATAGCAATGTTATTTCCTCTGTTTAGGCTATGCACGATTCCCCTCTTTTTTATTCCCACCACTCATGTGTAGGTAGATAGAAAAGGCTAAATTTATTTCAACTCCAAGCTCAGGTTTACAACAAACGAAAAATGGTTACATGGAAATACAATAAACCAAAAAACCAGATCTTCAACTATCTTCACTTAAGTGTTTGGAACTTTTTCTTCTAAAAGATCTTCCACCAGTTGTCTTTGCCACAAATCTGCTAGCAGATCTATGACACAAGTGGATAGCTCCTCCGGTGGATAAAAGTTCACCACTTCTCCTAGATCTGTTTGGGGTAATTGATATTGCCGCCGCAGATGAATAGGTAGATAAAATGACATATGAGTCAAACCCATCAGCCGAACATAATTGCACCCTGGGGTATTCATAATAGGATTCTCAATTGGTGACCACTTACAGGTCCATCTGATATTATCTTCAGTTTTCTCTTAAAGGTACTCCTGCCAACTAGCAATTAAGTGGAATTCTGGAATTTCCCTCCTTGTCTGGTACTGGATGGCTGTCAGCTTATTATGTTGGAAAGCCCTTAACAGTTGTAGCTTCTTAGTCAATCAAAGTTGGAAAGCAACAGGACACCCCATATAGTGATTTGTACCAAATTTCCCATAAATGACCATCTGGTCCAGCCCTTTAAGTGTTTCAGCCAGGATTGTAGGAACAATGTCGCAACCTTCTCGAAGTTGTAACACTATTTTGATGATGGCGGGAATAGCTCCACGTCCAGGATAATGACAATAAATATCATGCTATTATGCAGAATAGATAGACATTACCTTTGCGCCACTGATCCATTCCCTCCAAATGTCTGTATCGAGAAAAAGCTTTAGCTACTTCACAGATGTCTATTTTCTGGAAAACCATGAACTTCTTCATTTCCTTTCTGTTCCATCCGAAAAACTCTTGGATATATTGAGTGGAGTTGTAATACCCTGCTTCTTAACCCGGTCTGATTTCGCGATTGAACCGGTTTAACCGTTCAGGAACCGAACCAGAGGAAGTTAGAGCGGGTTCCTTATGGGCTATGATGGCAAGGGTGACCTTAAACACCGGCTGGCCCGACAAGTCCGAGCCAGTGCCAGAAGAGATGGGAGTGCCCAAGCCGTGTACATGCACCTACCATAAGGCCATGTACGGATAAAGCAGTATTATAGCCGTATTTTAAGGTATATCGTATGCTACATCGTATGCGAGGTGGGGTTCAGCCAGGCCGAACTCGGTCAAAATCCCAAGTTTTGGCCCTCGGTGGGCAGGCAGTGGGTGCACCCACACCAAGTGACCCATCCATGTGCCTTTATTCACTTAATGAGGAATTATATATATAGCTTTATGATTTTCTTTTCTTTCATTTATGACACCCGTACGTTGGTGAGAAGAGTAAAGAGGAGAGAGAAAAGAAAGGGAAGAAGAAAGGAAGAGGAAGAAAAGAGGGATTTCAGCGGCGCCGAAGCTCGATCTCCCCATTCCGGTGTCGGAAGAGTGATTGTCAACTCTAGATCTACATTTGGAGGTAAGCAAAGTCGAGTTCGTTGAGCATTCACCATACCCAAGCTTAAACCCTTGATTTGAGTAGGGTTTCTTGAGATCTTGTAAATCCCCTTTGAAATGATGAATCTAAGGTTTAATAGATGATTTATGTGTTGATCTTGAAGGATTCGAAGAGGTATTGACAAGGTGGAAGAGGCATTGTGGGTTTGAAGTGATTTGGAGGGTTTGAAGTTGTTCTTGAGCAAAGAAGGTAAGATGGTTTCCCATCCCTTGAATCTAACCTAGATCTAGGTTAGAACCATCCTATAAGACCTTGAAGGTGTGAAGAATGGGTTGGGAAAAGCCTCATTTGAATCCCCAAAGAATGGAAGAAGTTGGGAAGAAACAGCGTTTTTCCCACCAGGACCGGTGGGTGCAACCGGTGGGCCCCTACCCGCCTGTGGGCACCCACCTGAGAAGGCAGGGGGCTTCGGGCACAACCGGAGGGCCCAACCGGCGGGCCAACCGGCGGGCCACCCTACTCGTCGGTCCTGGTAGGGGCCCCTGGCCCAACCGACAGGTGCAACTGGCGGGCCCAACCGGTAGGCCCCTACCCGCCGGTCCAAACCGGTGGGTAGGACCATGGGCAGAACCCTGTCGACCCACTGTGGCTCAGGTGATCCTTATGTCCGATTGAACCCAAATCGGACGTGTGACCTTCTTTTAACGTTCTAAACATGATTTTGTCATCGAATCTCATTAATTTTGATTCCAAATGGTGAAGTACTAACCCCGCTCAATTATGTTAGGTTCACCAAATCCTACCCGATTCGCACCGGATCTCTCCCGTACCGAACGGGAATCCTTGTACGCTACAAGTAAGTGGGGAGAGGACGTTTGGCCTTAGTTCAAGGCATTATTTGGCATTCATTTAATTATATCTAGTCTAGTCATGCCATCATGAATATGCCATGTAGATTAGTTATTCCTCACATTGATATGCATGTGTGCTATGTTTACTTTCTAAATGCCAATTGAATGAGATGTTTGTATGTTGGATGTGGACATCATGGTGCATGATGCATTATAGACTAGATGCCGTAGTCGGCTTGGAAACGAATGCATTAGTGGCCCGTGGAATGGGACACGGAGGCACTATGCAATCGTACTATTGTCATATAGGAGCATGCGGTATTAGGATTTTCACCATCCCGTGCTACAACCCTTCCCAATAGGAGTTAAGGTGTTGGGTTATCATTTGGGGGGAAGCAGTGGTCGCGGTCGTCGGGTCACTGTGGCGGTTAGACATAACGCCCGGCGGGTCATGTAGGACAGCCGCCAACCCCGGTGGTACATTCAAGAGGGGCAATCATACTGCTTTTAAATTGCTGGAGTCAATACCTTTATTTTTAGTCATTTACATTTCTGTTGAGAGCCGGTGGATGGCATTGTCTTTACTTTTCTGAGTACTCACGGTGGGCCTTCTCCGACAGCCCTATGGGCGTATCGCGGGAGGGAGTTCGCGGCTCGTACCCGGAGTATACGCGCAATGTGGCTGTAGTAGCACTAAAACCAAGTACTTAGTAATGTTGCTTAGGTGGATGTGATTTAAAATGTATAGCATGGCATGTAGTGCATATGATTGTGGTTTGATGTGTGGACTGCTTTGTGGTCCATCTTTCTACTTACTGAGCTAGTGAGCTCATCCCACGTGTACACCCCTTTTTTTTAGATGATTTTACAGGTCATACATCTGAGGAGCATGGGGTGGGTCCCACAGTCTAGATTCCTGAAGAGGACTGGTGGACCCCTGAGGAGTTAGAGCACGGCACGATGCCGGCGAGACCGTGCGGGACCGCAGATCGAGGCGAGCTGAGCCCCACGTTGGGGGCCGTGCTGATCTCCACTTCTGAGGTCGAGTTGAGCTCTTCTATGTGATGCCGAGTTGGGCTCAACCCTTAATGCCGAGCTGAGCTCTAGCCTTTGTTGCCGAGCCGAGCTGTGTACTTTGATTATTTTGATGATTTCCTTTACATACTTGATATATGAATTGTACTTTTATTGTGTAAATATCATGCCTTCGGACCCACATGTATATAATTATTGTATCACAATTTGGGTATCAAGTATATGGGATTATTCACAGGTAAAACTTAGTCTTCCGCTGATCTGATGAGCTTATATTAGTTGTGTGTATGCTGTGGTGGAATACAGTATCTGATGATCCTAGCAGGTTTGGGTTAACCGATCACTGGCCCGGTTCTGTGAGAACGGGGTGTGACAACGGTGGTATCAGAGCGTGATGCTCTGCTCCACTCACAGCATACCATTAGAATCTCGTAGACTCTATAATAGGGAGATGGGGTTGGTTTAATGTAAAAGCTTTAAGGAGTTAAAAGCCAAAGAAAGAAAGTATAAAAAGGAGTTGCATTTAGGGATTGCATTCATGGCATACGTGAGTGTAGATAAAAGGTAATTAAGTTGATGTTATAACCTATAGAATACTAGTTTGACGAAATTTCGGCAGCATAACGGCGTAAAATGGGATTTCCAAAAATTTTACACAAAAACACCTGATAAACAACAGATAGTATGAAATAGCAATGATCAAAAGTAGCAAAATACACAACTAAACTACACAAGTACTCCACATCTGAATTCACCACAAAAATCACTATCCAAGAATATATTATTCCATAAATGAATCCAGTTACAGCACAAATACAAAGAATGATAAGAAAATAAATATACAACAAGGTCTACAAAAACAAAAAGGGAAAATAGATAAACAGCCGGTGTGGGCGAGCTAAACCCTCACTGGTCATCGTCGTCATCATCGATGATCACCACGTTCGCCGGAGGCCTAGAGTTGACGTCGAGGCGGTGGTTGTAATAGTCAAACCTCACGTTCACCAGCCGTACCGCCCTTCGTAGTCGGCCAAAGTCGGCAGACATGGCGTTAGCCGTGGTGCTCAAGTCCTGGCCTAGCTGGAGAAAGGAGTTCTCCAAAGTAGCCTGCCTCTGCAGGATGTGTTCCTCCCTGGAGGCACTCTCGTCCAGCCGTCTCAGGAGCTGAACCTGGCCATCCTGCAAGACCGCATGGAGGACATCATGCCCTCGGTCGTGTCGCCACTCCCAGGTGGTGGGGCTCTATGTGGTGAGGATGCAGCTCTGGAGGAACTAGGACCGGGACCTCTCGACTCCTGAGGTGCCTCCCCAGGGATGCCACCACCAGCCATGTCATCCTCCTCGTCCTGAGGAACGTAGTCCTCATCCTCCTCTGGGCTCCTCCTCCATGAGGACATCCTCCATAGGGCAGCCCTCCTACCCCTACCTCTCGAGGCTCCGATCTCGGAGGTGTATCCATGAGGTATGGAGACCCATCCTCGGGGGGTTACTCCCGTCGAACCATCACGGAGTCTTCCCCCCTCGCCCAGGGCCACCCGAAGAACTCAAAGATCCCGGGGAGGATCCCGCCATAAGGGGAAACCTCCATCCTCGTGGTGGGAACTGTGGTGCTCCATCGCCCCGAGGATGATGTACGGAAGGCATAGGTGCCCCCTCCCGCGGCCGTAGATGAGAACACAATGAAAGCCGCCATGAAACCCACCTGGTTCCGATGACCTCCTCTAGGAAGCAGGTTGAACTGGACCAACCGAGCAAATAGACGAACCTCGGGGTAGAAGGACGTCTCGGACTCCGGACGGGTGCTACTACCGCAGATGGTCTCGTAGATGAAGTCCGGCGTCGCCAAACTTATGAATGGTCCCAGAGGCTTACTCCTGGGAGGACTGTAGTATCGGTGCCCAGCCGTCGATATGCCCAGAATGCTGGCCAAGGTACCCACCATCAGCTGGATGTCTACCCCCTTCACCAAGCTGCTTATGGTGAACTCCCCGTCCGGATAAGACACCTCCAAGTTGCGAGAATCGGTGGACTAGCTGTCGAGCATGGTCGGTCACGTGAAGGATAGAATCCACCAAAAGGGGAACCTCTCCGGCCGAGCCTTGTGGAAGTCGTCGACTACACGGTCTTCTCCATCATCACCGACCTCTTGGGAAAATAGGCCGTTAGCTGTGCCCTGCACTAAGGAAGTGCTCCTCATCATAGTCTGAGGGTCGACCGAGCGGTCCGGGTCTCCCTCGGCGAGGGCTGAAGAGCTGGTCTCCGCACTCTTCCGCTTAGTAGCGGTGGTCTTCGACGACGCCAGAGGAAGATGGTCCTTTTCGGTAGATGACATCCGGCAAGAAGAAAAGAAAATAGGGGGAGTTTAAAGGAAAATGACAACTGAAAAAGAAGGGAAACCTAAAACCCAAATACTTGCAAAATGGGAACGACGACAATCTAGAAATGATAGGGAGCTAATGGATATGATGCACGGTAGGTGGCAAAGAGGGGAAACATGCCAAAACAG
>CM040965.1:22299513-22315996 GCA_022985045.1 Macadamia tetraphylla
AGTAAACGGTTTGCCTCTTGGCGCCTTGCCTTAAGTTTCACATGTTGTGCAACATCAGTAAAATTTTTAATGCCATCATTGATCGAGCTTTATGGAGCTCCAGGAATTGGGTAGCATCTTGATAATAGATTGAACCTGTGACTCATCAGTAAGAGTGGTCCCAACATCTTTCAGCTATTGAATTATGCCCTTGACCAACCTAAGATGTTTAGGTATAGTGTTTTTAGGGTCCATCTGATACATCTCAAGCTTCAAGGTCATACCCTTAACCTTGTAGTAAATGCACCCCCAAAGTCACTTTTAAGCTAGTCCCATATGGACTTAGCCGTGGTGTATTTCTCATAATCACCAATTAGATCATCGTGCATAGCGCTTAACATAATAAAGCCTACATTATGATCGTTTTTAACCCACTAATTATAGGCTTTCATATCAAGATGGTGTTGAGCGATAGTACCTACCGCGGGTTTGTCTATAGTAGTGGTCAAATACTCAAGGTAATTTTGCTCATCAAGCAAATATTGAATTTTTCGATGCCACATGTCATAGTTGGGTCTAGTCAGTTTGTCAGCCTTGGTGAGGTCTGCAACAACATGATTGTAGACACCAAATTTTGTCCCCCTTCAGTAATGATGAATTATAGGTAATGAGGAGACATATTTTCTCTCTTTTGGAAAGAAGTTGAATTTTTGGCACAAGCCCAGATTATCCCAGAATTTGTGATTGGTCAAACCCAATATATTTAATGATGCGGAGAGGGTAATCAAACGTGGTCATTCAAACCTTTTCCTAGAAGACGATAATCGAGCCTAGCAGGTGCTCGATTCCTGTATCATTGGAAAGTATTCAGAAATATGGTCTCATTGATATCTTGTATGAAAAAAAGGATACCCAAGTGTGCTATAATGCCTACTTGAACTTTTAACCAGTTAAACCAGAATAAACCAAAAACCTGACCAAACCCTAAAACAAACCAGACCAAACCCTGAACCAAACCAGACCAAACCTTGAACCAAACCAAAACCTAAACCAAACCAAACCCTGAACCAAACCAAACCCTAAACCAGACCAAACCTTGGACCTAACCAAACCCTAAACTAGACCAAACCCTGAACCAAACCAGACTAAACCTTGAACCAAACTAGACTAAACACTAAACCAGACCAAACCCTAAACCAGACCAAACCCTAAACCAATCCAAACTAGACCAAATCCTAAATCCTAAACCCTGAACCATACCAAACCAACCTAAACCAAACCAAACCAAACCCTGAACCAGACCAAAACCTAAACCAAACCCTAAACCAGACCAAACCTTGAACCAAACCAAACCAAACCAAACCCTAAAACCTAATCTAAAATCGTAAACCTAATCTAAACCAAACCCTAAACCCTAATCTAAACCATACCCTAAACCCTAATCTAAAACCCTAAACCCTAACTTGAACCAAATCCTAAACCCTAACTTGAACCAAATCCTAAACCCTAATCTAAACCAAATCCTAAACCCTAATCTAAGCCAAATCCTAAACCCTAATCTAAACTGAACCCTAAACCCGAACCCAAAACTAAATCAAACCTTAAAATTAAACCAAACCATAAACTTAAACCGGACCACTCCCTATCCAAACCAAAACTTACCGACCTACCCATTGTTATTTACGTGATAAGAACTCCACCAAAGCCTATTGTCACCAAGGCTAGGAGTAGCCACCCAGTCTATGGGAGTGTTTGGAGGCGTAAACGGGGTGCCACGGAGTAAAACAAGGTGACACATGTCCTGTTACCTACACTAATGGGGTGACACAGGGGGGTCCGTGTAAACCCTCACACAATCCGTGTAAGGCCTTACACAAATTGTGTAAGGGATTACAAATCCGTGTAAGCCCTAACACGGATTTGGCCCCCCTCTCACGGTCTCGGTCTTTTTACACCCCTGCCCCTCCTCTCCTATAAATTGTGACCCCTGGGTCACTGTAAAAGCCCGGACAAAAAAAAAAAGAAACAGAGAAAAAAATCCCTGAAGAAAACATTGTTCCAAAAGAGAGAGAGAGAGAGAGAGAGAGAGAGAGAGAGAGAGAGAGAGAATCCTATGCTAGCTGAAGTTGACTATCTCATTTTCGAAAGCCTAGGTTGTCCATATCAGGTTAGTACTGAACTCCTATTCAAGTTCTTTTTGTTTAAATTCAATACATTTATTATAGCATGGAAGCTCTGTCCAAAATTCTTGAGCTGATTCCAACCCTAGAAATACGACACGAAAGCTCTGCCGAAAATTCCTGAGCTGATTCCGACCCTAGAAATGTGGCACGAAAGCTCTGTCCAAAATTCTCGAGCTGATTCCAACCCTAGAAGTAAGGCACGGAAGCTCTACCCAAAATTCCTAAGCTGTTTCTAACCCTAGAAATATAGCTCGGAAGCTCTGCCCAAAATTCTTGAGCTGATTCCAACCCTAGAAATACGACGCGGAAACTCTGCCCAAAATTTCTAGAGCTGATTCCAACCCTAGGAATGCGACGTGGGAGCCCTGCCCAAAATTTCCAGAGCTGATTCCAACCCTAGGAATGCGACGTGGGAGCCCTGCCCAAATTTCCAAAGTTGATTCTAATTCTAGAAATATAGTACTGAAGCCCTATTCAGATTCCCAGAAACCAGAATCTGTAGTCACACCCTAGCAAAAAAGCCTTGTCAACTTTCTTACCTAGGTGCAGGAAGTTTTAATTTCCCAAGAAAGAGAGAAAAAAATTGAATCACGCTCGAGTCAAGGAAAATTATCAAAAAGTTCACTATTTTCATCGGTAATTATCATATAGATACACTATTGTAATTTCATTTGCTTCATTTCTGTATATATTTTTTATGTGTTTATTGCATAAAACAATGATTTACTGTTATAGTTTTATGTATTAATTTTAGTATCTGTTCATTAAATGTAATTCATTTCATCATTTCATGTGTTACCGCATGTGTTCCTCATATGAAATAACGATTATACACCCATCTTACTCACTTTCGTAGGAATCACGGTTGCACTTAACATGTGCAACAAGCCTTTAAACCCCTAGGTCACCCCTAGTGGGCGAGTTGTGCCTCGTGGGTGTTTGCAGTGAATATACACCCAAAATAAATAAATCCCAACCTTGGCTAAAGGTAAGGGCCATACCGATCCAGAGCAAAGATAATTTTTCTTACCAGGGACCCCCACACTTGAACTTTTATTACCCTTTATCAATTCCAGGCACTAGCATTTTATTTTATTTGAAACTCACTTCGTCTCTTTCAAAACATCCTTATCTTAAGGCAAAACCACTTGTGAAGAAATAAGAAACCAATGACTAAGGCATTAGAGTGTTTTTGATCAAACATGTTACTTAGTATTAATGACATTTTTATTTATTTATTTATTTTTTTCTTAATAAACTCTATTCTACTCTACTACTTTTGGCCTGAATGACATGGTGGAGAAAACACCAGACACCTAAGTTACTATGTAGCTTCGTTTTTTTGTATATGCCCATAAAGACAGTGATGTTAGAGTTCTTTCAGAAGTTTGCTTCCTAGGATTTTCAATAAAAACACCACGTTTCCTGAGGTGCAATGCGCTGTCTAGTACCAAGGAAATCAACTCTTATTCTTCTTTATGCCACATTTCACATTTCATTTAAAATTGTGCATTTATCTACTCATGCCAAATTAAAAAGAATGTCTCAACTCCAAATCAATAGTACAAGGAACCCACAGACTTATATATAGTCCAACACCATAAAACAAGGGTCTCTTATGTTTCAAAAGAAAGTTCTATCTCAAGACACAGGCTTGTTTCTTTCTTCTCAATAGGGTTTTTATACGTTCAAAATGGGTACCTTAATTAAAACTTTTATTTTCACATATCAAGCAACTGAATGGTATGATCATTAACCAAAAGCCAAAGTAGGACTTCATCCTTAGCAAGCTCTAAAAAAAAAAAAAAAACAAAATAAAGTGGAAAAAACACAAACTGGTTTCCCTCCCCCACACGTAAGTCATGTAATGTCCTCAATGCATGGAAAGAATTAAAAGCGAAGACAATGCAAGGGGGTCAAACCTGATTAAAAGTTAGTCATCAGTGTAAAGAGGTTCATGGAGATCCATGACCTCTTCACTATCAGTAGTAGGAAACTCGAGGAGAGATTTCAAATGCTGACCATTAACCTTTGAAATTACCCCTGTACCTGGATTTAGAATCTCCACAGCCCCATAGGGATATACATTATGGACAATAAATGGGCCATCCCATCAGGATCTAAGCTTACCAGGGAAAAGATGCAATCGAGAGTTATACAATAAGACCTTATCACCAATTGTAAATGATTTACACAGAATGTGTTTATCATGGAAAGCTTTGGTATTTTCCTTGTAAATCCTAAAACTTTCATTGGCATCATTCCTAAGTTCCTCAAACTCAGATAGTTGGAGCCTACGATGAATTCCTGCATCAGACAAATCAAAGTTGAGCTTCTTGATGGCCCAAAAGGCCTTATGCTCTAACTCAACTGGTAAGTGACAAGCTTTCTCATACATCAAACGGTAGGGAGACTAGCCAAGGTCAGTCTTGAATGCAGTTCGATGGGCCCATAAGGCATCAATGAGCCTAAGGGACCAATCCTTATGGTTAGGATTAACAGTTTTCTCCAAGATTTGTTTGATTTGCCTATTAGACACATCCACTTAGCCACTAGTTTGGGGGTGATAAGGGATAGATAACTTATGAGTGATCCTATACTTTTTCATTAAGGCCTCAAAAGGCCGATTACAAAAATGAGTACCCCTATCACTAATTATTGCACGTGGTGCACTAAAGCGGAAAAAATGTTCTCTTTTAGAAACTAGACCACCACTTTGTGGTCATTAGATTTACAAGGTATGACCTTTATCCATTTAGAAATGTAATCAATAGCTAAAAGTATGTATAAATTTCTAAAGGAATTGGGGAATGGCCCCATGAAATCGATGCCCCATACATCAAAGATCTCAACTACCAAAATAGGGTTGAGAGACATTATGTTCCTCTTATTGATACGGTCAAAAGACTGACTGATGAGACAAGCCTTGTAAAAATCGAAAGCATCTCTAAAAAGAGTGGGCCAATAAAATCCGCATTGAAGAGCCTTTGCAGCAGTCTTCTTAGGTCCAAAGTATCCACCACATGCATAATCATGGTAAAAAGAGAGAATAGAATGTTGCTCATGATCAGGAACACATCGTTGGATAATCTGATCCGGACATATCTTAAACAAATAAGGATCATAAAAAAAAAGTGCTTAACTTGGGAATGAAACCTATGCTTATCTTGGGTGGACCAGTGATCCGGAGTCACACCTGAAACTAAGAAGTTGACAATGTCAGCAAACCATGGTTAATTGAACACTGTAAATAACTGTTCATCTGAAAAGTTCTCGTTGACTGGAGAATCAATAGTCAAGAAATTGGGAAGCCGAGATAAATGGTTTGCAACTAGGTTTTCAACTCATTTCTTATCCCTAATTTCTAAATCAAACTCTTGCAAAAGTAAAACCCACCTAATGAGACGGGCTTTAGCATCCTTCTTCTGAACTAGGTATCTAAGAGCAGAATGATCAGTATGCACCATCACATGTGAACCAACTAAGTAAGGCCGAAACTTTTCTAATGCAAATACAACAACTAAAAATTCTTTTTCAGTGGTTGTATAATTGAGTTATACATCATTTAAGGTCCTACTAGCATAGTAAATGATAGTGGGTAACTTATTAATCCTTTGACCCAAAACTGCTCCTATGGCAAAATCCGAAGCATCACACATTAGTTCAAAATGTTAGTCCAAACAGGTGGTTGAACAATAGGTGCATTGGTCAACTGCTTCTTAAGTTTCTTGAAGGATTCTAGGCACTCTTTAGAAAACTTAAAAGTTTGATCTTTGGCCAGTAATGAAGTGAGAGGTTGGGCTAACTGACTAAAGTTCTTAATAAACCTTCTGTAGAAGCCTGCATACCTTAGAAAAGATCGGACATCCTTAACAGATTGAGGAGGTGCTAAATTATCAATTAAATCCACTTTGGCTCTATCTACTTTAATTCCCTCCTTGGATATTATATGGCCTAAAACAATACTAGATTTAACCATAAAATGGCATTTCTCTCAATTCAAAATCAAATTCTTAGATATGCACATTTTCAAAACTAGAGAAAGATGATGAAGACATTCAGAATAGGAATTCCCATGAAATAAAAAGTCATCCATAAATACTTCTAAGAATTTTTCGACTATGTTAGAAAAGATGCTTATCATGCATCGTTGGAACGTAGCAAAGGCATTGCAAAGCCCAAAGGGCATACGCTTGTAAGCAAATATTCCATATGGGCATGTAAAAGTGGTCTTATGTTGGTCCTCTAAAGCAATTGGGATCTGATTATAGTCGGAATATTCATTAAAAAAATAATAATATTCATATCCAGCAAACCTCTCTAGCATCTGGTCAATGAATGGCAATGCAAAGTGGTCCTTCCAGGTTTCCACATTAAGTTTCCTATAGTCTATGCACACTCTCTACTCTGATTGGACACGTGTTAGAATTAGTTCATTATTGGTATTGAGAACTATAGTCACACCAGACTTCTTAGGTACTACGTGAACTGGGCTTACCCATTGGTTGTCAAAAATAGGATAAATTATTCCATGATCCAAGCACTTTAGGATATTTTTCTTAATGACTTCCATCGTCACTGGGTTAGCTCTTCTTTGGGGTTCCGTGGATGGTTTGAAATCCTCCATAAGATGTATATGATGTTACACAATAGAAGGGCTTATACCCTTGATATCAGGCATGGTCCAACCTAGGGCTTCCTTATTATCTTTTAACACTTTAAGTAACTCATCTTCTTAGCTAGAAGTCAAATTTGAAGAAATTATTACAGGAAGAACTTGGTCAGGCCCTAGGAAAGTGTACCTCAAATTAGATGGCAACTCTTTAAGATCTAGCTTCAGGGGATCAACTATGGAAGTTTGAGAATTGAATTGGAAAGGGGTCCTAAGGGCTCCATAGGTGTGTGAAAACTCAAGACTTCAGAAAAGAAATTTTCACTATTATCATCCAACTCATCCATACACTCTTGGAATTCTGAATCAAAATTAATATAAAAGTTGATAATTAAATCATCAGAAAAATCCAGAAAATCCTCAAGCATATTGATCTCTTCTTCCATATGTGGTTGCTTGCCTATCCTAAATATGTTAAACTCAACAGTTTGGTTGCCAAAAGATAACCTTAGGATACCATTATGGCAATTGATTAATACATTACTGGTAGCCAAGAATGCTCTTCCTAGAATTATTGGGATCTCATCCTTGGTTGAGAAGAGCTTGGTATCTAACACAATGAAATCAATAGGAAAAATAAATTTTGCCACCTTAAGTAAGACATCCTTAACCATCCCTTTAGGAATCTTAACAGACCTATCTACCAACTGAAGAGTAGTTCCAATGGCTTTCAATTCTCCTAATCCTAGTTGCTTGTATACATGGTAAGGTAAAAGATTCACACTTGCGCCAAGGTCAAGTAAGGCATCCTCAATGTAGGTGTTGCCTATGGCAGAAGATATGGTAGGGCTCCCTGGATCCTTATACTTGGCTGCATAGGCTGAGTAATTATGGAACTAATGTTACCTGCCAAGAACAATTTTTGGGGCATACTAGTGATACGATTGTGAGTACACAATTCTTTCAGTACCTTTGCATAGGCAGGGATCTGGGATATGACATCCAAAAGAGAGATGTTCACTTCTACCTTTTTGAGGACTTCTAAAATTTTATCCATGGAAGCAATATTCTTTTTGTTTACCAAGCGATTAGGAAATGGGATAGGAGGAACATAAAGACTATTAGGGATTTGCCCTTTTTTAGAAGAATCAATTTTGGTTTTCTCAACCAAATTATCTTTAATTTCAAAAGAATCTTTAGGTTCATCAGACGAACTTGGAACAAGAGGCACACTTGTGTCCTCAACTGAAGGAGAGTTAACAGGAGTAATAGATGGGGAAGATTTAGGAACGCTCTGTTGGTACTCTCTTCCACTCCTAAGGGCATAAATAAAATCACATTGGTTAGAGGGCCCTTGTTGGATTTGACCTTGTACTATATTCAATGGTGCATTAGTTGGTGCTTGTGAAATAACAGGCTGATAATGCCTAGGGTTAGGCTCTCGTTGACTGGGTAAAGTTCTTTTCTCCCTCTCATGCATGATTGAGATAACTTGGGTGAGTTCTCTTGTAAGATTTTGATGGCTTGTCATGCGGAGGGCCATATTTTTTTTCAAGTCACTTATTCTACTTGCCTCTCCAGTGAGGGTAAACCCAGGGGGTTGTCGATAAGATGAGAGGAGAGGAGCCTTAGGAAAACTAGCCTAAGGTCCTACATTTGACCTAGAAAAAGTATTTTGAAAAAAATATTATTGTGCAAAGGGAGGCCTTTGGGGTCCAGGTTGACCTCAATTATTAAAATTGGAAGGCCCTGCTTGGTTGCCCTAATTCCAAGAGAAATTTGGGTGATTTCTCTATCCTGGATTGTAGGTGTTACTATATGGATTATTCTGGTATAAGGCATTAGCACTATCATTAGAAGTGCCCCCAGATGTGTTGGGGCATTCTTCTATGACATGTCCAGGGGACTGGCACCAAACATAATTCTTAACCAAATCGACTGATGATGGTTCTCTAGGAATAATAGCCTCAATCCTCTTAATTAAGCTATCCAAATGGGCTTCCTCCGCTACTATCCCATCTACAAAATATCCTTTTCCACCTATGGTTCTTTCACTCTCTTGGGTTGATTCCCACTCACGGGTTTTGTCAGCTAAGTCAAGTAAGAATTCCTGTGCCTTTCCTTCATCTGTAAATGATGTGAATCCCTCAAGGCATATAGAATCTATCATTTATTTAGTTGGGTAATCAATACCATCATAAATTATTTGACATAAATGCCATAAGTCTAGGCCATGGTGTGGGCATTCTTGGAGTAAATCTTTGAATCTCTCCATAAGTTTGGAAAAGGACTCACTAGGCTTTTGCTTAAACTGAAGGATGTCACTCCTAAGTTTATTGGTCTTGTGAGTTGGGAAAAACTTCTTAAGGAAGACAACTATGAACTTTTCCCATGAGGTTATGGAATTTGTGGGTAACCCATACAATCACTTCTTAGCTTGGTCTTTTAATGCAAAAGTGATAAACCTAAGCTAACAGATCATCGAAGTCGTTGGATCTTAATTAGAACACATACCTCTTCAAATTCCCTTAGATATAGGTATGCATCCTCAGAGGTCAACCCTTAGAAGTGGGGCAACATAGTGTTGTATTGAGATTTAAGTTCAAAATTATTGCCCTGGGCTTCTGGTAGAACTATGCAAGAAGGTTGGGCTGTTCTAGCAGGGTAGAACCTATCTTTTAGAGATTTAGGTGAAGGGTTTTGATGTTGGTCTCCCATATTGAAAGGTTTTAAAGAGAACAAATGTATAGGGTCACTACTTGTTGGATCTCTTCTTTCTAACCGATTCTTAGTATTACGTACCCACCTAATGCTCATGCAACAGAAAACTACCCATAACTAGAGTAAGACAAGCACAAAAGAATGGATAGCAATTTTTTTTTTTATGATTTTTTTGATTTTTTTTTAGCTTTTTGGGAGCTTACTTGCAGGGATCCGGGGTTGCTCAGGTCAATTCCTGAGGTACTGCTACAGGGCAAACCTGTTTTTATCATATTGTGAGGTATGGCGACCTCCACCGATACAACTATTATTGCAAGTTGTTCTTCTCAGGAATTCAATAAAAGAAAAGGAAAAACAAAACAAAGCAAACAAAGCACTCCGATTTACCAAAAGAAAGTGAAAAATAACATGGAACTGTCTCCCCGGCAACGGTGTCAAAAGCTTGTTTTTGATTTTAAAATGTATCCGTAAGCATACGGATCAATGTAGCTATAGGTCAAACATAGGGAGAGCAGCCACTTTATTTTTTTGCTTTTTTTAATAATGCGAAAGTGAATCGATTAATGATTGTGATCTAATTCTAATTACCGTCCTAAACATATGTATCTAAAATAACATCCTAACCATTCGTCATCTTAGAATTTAAATACGCAAGCCATGCAATTAAAATTAAATAAATAAATAGCTAAAAATAAACACCCCATGCAATTAAAAAGCAATGAAGAAAAAAAAATGCTGAATTAAAAATAAAGTAAAAGAAAGGGGATAAAGCTAGAGAGAGACTCACAAGTAGGTTTCTCTACTTAGCCCAAGGGATGTATCATAATATGAGCTTCCCTACTTGACCAGAGAGTCACTCTTACAATGGTTACTCTACTTGGCTTTAGAGAAAGGGAGATAATTAAAATAAAAACAATAAAATAATGATTCTATGGCTAAGAGGGGCAAAGCCAACACATACGCTAGCCATGAACCTTAGGGGAAAGGGATAGCAATAATGTAACGATTGAAATTAAAATCCTAAATTAAGAAAGAAATAGTAGTCAGAAGAGGGGACAAGAGGGAGGAGAGAAGATTACTGAAGGAGCCTACTTACTTGAACTTCAACCCTTGAACTGAAAACTTGATCGATTTGAGATACTACTAGTACTCCAAACAAGATCTGGAATAAACCAAATCTGAAATTTTTAGTACTAGAGAAAACAAATCTGAAGAAAAAAATTAAAATTGAAAGACATGCTTCATAGCTTATTCTTGTCACCTAGAACTAAGCCTAGAACTAGAACTTTAAAATTACAACTTCAATTGTTTAAACAATAAAAATAAAGGTTGAATAAAAAACAAAAGTACTTGCATTAATTGAATAAAAAGAACTTATAAAAGTGTTTAAAGCATAAACCTAGAACTAGAGCTAGAGAAAGAGAAAACTAGAGAATGAGATAGAGTAGCTAAGAAAAAACCCAAGAAGAAGAATGAAGTGCCTCCTCCCCTTGTGTTAATTCTATTATATAGAAAATGGGGGAGGGAAGCTAAAGATTTTAGCTTCTAAAAAAAAAAAAAGATTTTTTTTATCCTGTTGATGAGGTGGAGGAGAGAGAAGATAGAGAATTATAGGAAGTAGGGAATCTCCAACGATTTTGGTTTCTTTTTCCTTTTTTATTTTTTTCTCTCTTCGTCAAATGTGGGAACAAATAACATCTTGGATGATTTTTTTTAATTATTTTTTTTCCTTTTTTTCCTTTCCTATTTTTTTCCCTTTTTTCTATTTTTCTCTTTATTTCTTTAATTCTCTCTCCTCTTGCATAAGAATTCCTTTGGCTGACCTCCTTTAAGTGATGAGTAGGAGAGAGAAAATATTATAAAAAAAATCTCAAAAAAATGGCAGTTAAGAGGTTCGAACTTGAGACCTCCTAATAAGCAAAGGATTTTGCACACCACAACTCACTGACTACGCTAGGTAGTTGTTGTTACCAAAAACGAATCTTCAATCAGTTAAAGATGTGGTCCATCGATCCTTGTTGGCATTTAGAATATTTCTTGTACCTCTGAGACAACTACAAATGGGCTGGTTCTGCATTTCGGTTCAGTTCTGATCCATTATTCTTTTTTTGGCCTGAAAAGAATAATCACTTGTACGGTTGACCAAACGAACGTTTACTTTTAATTAAACACGTCGATCTTGCTTAGAATTTCATCTTCTTCGCAACCAAGAAGAGAAATATGACCTCTTTACATGTAAAATTGGAGATACAGCACTCGATAGTCCTTAAGGCCTTGAAAATATAAAATCTGCGAAGAGAGAGTAAAACCCAAGGTAGCTCCATTCTAAATATGTAAAATGCATGTTTTACTATCCTAGATTTCACACATAAATGTGCTCATCAAATTGTTAAAACAATCTAAAGAAAAAAGAGAAAATCCGATGAGTGAGGACACTCGACTCATTAACTTAGGATTCGATCAATGCCCTAAAGAAATTAAAATTGGTGTAACCCTAAATGAAGAAGAAACCTCACAAATGGCTAGTCTGTTAAAAGAATTTGTAGAGGTTTTCACTTGGTCCTATGAAGATATGCCTGACATTAACCCAAAAATAGTACAACATCGACTCCCTACATATCCAGATGCGAGGCCTATCAAACAAAAGGCTAGAAGAATTCATCCTGAATGGAGTGAAAAGATTAGAAAAGAAGCAACTAAGCAATAAAATGTAGGATTTTTGCAAGTCATAAAGTACCCTTGTTGGCTGGCCAATATTGTTCTAGTTCCAAAGAAAGATGGAAAAGTCAAAATGTATGTGGATTTCAGAGATTTGAATAAAGTCAGTCATAAAGATGACTTTCCTTTGCCTCTTATTGATGTATTGGTTGATAGTACGGTAGGACATGCTTTACTGTCGTTCATGGATAGGTTTTCGGGATACAACCAGATCAGCATGCATCCTAAAGATATGGAGTAGACAACTTTCACCACCCCTTGGGGGACTTATTGCTATAAGGTAATGCCATTTGGTCTAAAGAATGCTGGAGCCACATGTCAAAGGGCCGCTACCACTATTTTGCATGATATGATTCACAAGGAAGTGGAAGTGTACGTCAATGATATAATTGTCAAGTCTATCGACAGACAGGGGCATATCCCAACATTAAGGAATATTTTTAAAAGAATCAAGAAATTTCAATTATGGTTGAACCATCAGAAGTGTGTGTTCGGCACGAAGGCAGAAAAATTATTAGGCTTTCTTGTAAGTGAAAGAGGTATAGAAGTGGAACCTATCAAGATTAAAGCAATCAGGGACATCCCTGCACCTTAGACTGGGAAGGAAATACAAGGATTCCTTGGTTACATCCGATACATCAGCCGTTTCATATCCCAATTGACCACTATCTGTGAACTAGTGTTCAAGGTGTTGAAGAAGGATCAGCCCACACGGTGGAATTCCTAATGTCAAGAAGCCTTCGACAATGTCAAGGAATACTTGTTAAATCCACCGGTTCTTATGCCACCAATAAAGGAAACCATCATATATCCCAAGAGGACAATTCTCGATGGGGTCCATGTTAGCTCAGAAAGATAATAGAACAGGCTATCGACTATTTGAGTAAGAAATTATTGGAATATGAAGTTCAGTATACATCATTAGAAAAGACTTGCATAGCTCTTATTTGGGGGATAAGAAGGTTGTGACACTAAATGGTGGCCTATCTAATTCGCTTGATTTTCAGAATGGATCATCAAGTATTTATTCAAAAACCTTGCACTCACTGGTAGAATGGCAAGGTGGTTGCTATTACTCTCAGAATTTGATATTATATATGTCAATTAAAATTCTATCAAAGGCAGAGCAATTGCGGATCACTTGTTTGCACATCCCACAATAGATGGAAGATCATTAGACGATGCTTTTCCAGATGAGAAAATCATGGTAGTTGAAGAAGGAAACTCTATTAACACATGGCAATTATATTTTGACAGAGTAGCCAATCAAAGAGGGTATGGGTAGAAGTGTTATTAATAATACCCGACGAGCTATATTTGCCTTCATCTTTTCGACTTGATTTTTTATGCACCAATAATATTGCAGAATATGAAGCATACACAATTGGCCTGGAGATAGCTCTGACAATTGGGGTAAAAAGGATCCAAGTGTTTGCTGACTCATCCATTGTAATCTGTCAAATTCAAAGAAAATGGGAGACCAGAGATGAGAAATTGAAGCCTTATCAAGAATATTGGGAGAAGATCTCTTAACACTTTGAAGAAATCTCTTTCGAATACTTCCAGACAGATAGCAACCGGTTCACCGATGCTTTTGCAACATTAGCATCAATGGTTGAGTATAGTCCTATGGCCTAAATAAGACCTTTTCTGGTTGAAAGAAAGGTAAAGCCCATCTATATCGGCTTAGTGAATGCCTTGACAATAGATGTAAGATCTTGGTTTGCTCCTATTGTGGAATTCATCATGGAAGGAAAATATCCTATAGAAGCAACGTCAGGGGAAAAGAAGTTTCTCAGAAAATCTGCCACCCAATTCGCATTACAAGATGATTTGCTATACGAAAGATCGTTCGATGGAATTCATCTATTATGTGTGGATGAAGAACAGGAGTAGACTATGATAGAAGAAATACATCAAGGTATCTGTGGTCCTCATATGAATGCGAGAATTCTAGCCAAGAAAATCCTGAAATTAGAATATTATTGGTGCACAATGGAGGCAGACTGTGTAGACTTTGTTCGAAAGTGCCACAAATGTCAAATATTTACCAATATCATACATATTCCGCCAACAGAATTGTACTCGCTCAGTTCCCCTTGGCCATTCTCTACATGGGGTATTGATGTTATAGGAAAAATTACTCCCAAAGCACCAAATGGTCATGAGTTCATATTGGTAGCAATTGACTATTTCACCAAATGTGTCACACTGCTCACACCTAACCGCCAAGGACTGAAGTTAACACCTTAACCCAACCGCCAGATCATCGACATCAGATTCCACCACAAAGATACGACAACTAATATAAGTTCATCGACCGAAGACTAAGTTTTACCGTGAATAATCCATATACTTGATAATTCAATTGTGATACAATAATTATATACATGTAGGCTCAAGGCATGATAATTACACAATAAAAGTACAATTCATATATCAAGTATGTAAAGGAAATCATCAAATAATCAAAGTACACACTCCTCGGCAACAAAGGCTAGAGCTCACTGCATCAAGGGTTGAGCCAGCTGATCACATAGAAGAGCTCACGCCTTAGAAGTGGAGATCAGCACGGCCCCAACGGGGGGCCCAAACCAATTAATTCCCAAGAAGTCTCACACGCAAGGGGTTTAACTCCTCAGGGGTCCACCACCTTGAATCTAGACTTGGGACCCACCCCATGCTCCTCGATGTATGACCAGAAAATCATCAAAAAAAAAGAGGTGTACAGGGATGAGCTCACTAGTCAAGAGTAGAAAGATGGACCACAAACCCACACATCAAACCACAATCATATGCACTACATGCCATGCTATACATTTTAAATCACATCCACCTGCAACATTACTAAGTCCTTGGTTTTAGTGTACTACACTAAAAGCGATATCGGACGAAGTCCGAACTCCTTCGCGACACGCCATAGGGCTGTTGGAGAAGGCCCACCGTGAGTACTGAAAGTAAAGACAATGCCGCCCACCGCCTCAACAGAAATGTAAATGATCGAAATAAAGGTGCCGACTCAAAGAATTTAAAAGTAGTACTTTGGGCCCCTCTTGAATGTACCCACCAAGTTGCCGTCCCCAATGACCGGTCGCTATGTTAACCGCCAAAAGGACGGAATAATTAAGCTTCTCCCCAAATGATAACCCAACACCTCAACCCTTGGGAAGGGTCGAGAACGGATGGTGAGAACTTACACGATGTCTATATGACAATAGTAATTTCATAGTGCCTGTCCCATTCCACGGCCACCAATGCACTTGCCTCCAAGATGACTACGCATCTAGTCTATCAATGCAACATGCACAATGATGTCCACATTCAACATATACATCTCATTCAATTGGCATTTGGAAAGTAAACATAGAATATCACATCAATGGGGATGACAAGACTACAGCATATTCATGATGGCATGACTAGACTAGATATATTTAAATGAATGCCAAACAATTTGAAACAAGGCCAAACGCCCTCTCCCATTACCAGAAGGATAAGGGTTCCTGCTCGCACGGTGAGATCCCAATCGGGTAGGATTTGGTGAACCCAATAATTGAGCGGGTTAGTACTTCACCATCTTAGGATCAAAATTAATGAACTGGCGTCAAAATCGTGTTTAGAACGCCAAAAGAAGGTCACACGTCCGATTTGGGTCCAATTGAAATAAGGATCACCTCCGCCACACGGGTGGGTCGACAGGGTAGTCCGGCTCACCGTCCTACCCACCGTTGGGACCGACGGTAGGGGCCTTTGGATGGCCCTCCTTGGGCTAGGGGCTCTGCTAGGACCGGCGGGTAGGGGCTCCGTTTGGGGCCCGGCTTTGGGCCCAAGGCCCCCCCTGTGGGTACCCAAAAGGGTAGGGCCCAAATTGTACCCACCGTCTTAAGGGAAACCCCTTTTCTCAACTTTCTTTTGGGGATTCAAATGGGGCTTTTCCCCACCCATTCTTCACACCTTTAAGGTCCTATAGGATGGTTCTAACCAGATCTAGGTTAGATTCAAGTGATGGGAAACCATCTTACCTTCTTTGCTCAAGAACAACCTCAAACCCTCCAAATCACTTCAAACTCACAATGCTTCTTCCACCTTGTCAATGTCTCTTCAAATCCTTCAAGATCAACATACAAATCATCTATTAAACCTTAGACTCATCATTTCGAAGAGGGTTTACAAGATCTCAAGAAACCATACTAATCAAGGGTTTAAAGCTTGGGTATGGTGAATTTCACAAAACCCAACTTTGCTTACCTCTAACTGTAGATCTAGAGTT
>CM040965.1:22316096-22335828 GCA_022985045.1 Macadamia tetraphylla
AAATAAAATGAAATGGGTGAGAAAGGTCCTTGTCTTCGTTCAAGCGTAAAATTGTTGGAAAGTGGATGTCGGGCTACTTAGCATCGGTACTTGATGTTGATGCAAGGATTACACCTCTAGAAGAGGTAAAGGTGATTAAAGAGTTTGCGACGCCTTCCCCGATGATCCGATGCATTTACCACGATAGAGAGTTGGAGTTTGCATAGACTTGACTCTAGAGCAGCTCCAATATCTAAGGCTCCATACAGATGGCACCAATGAATTGAAGGAATTGCGATGCGCTTGCATGAACTATTGAAAAGGGTTTATTCGCCCAAGTGTTTGACCTTGGGGTGCTCCATGTTGTTTGTCAAGAAGAAAGATGGCGCTGCATGATGTGCATCGACACGGAATTAAATAAGCTAACCATTAAGAACCGTATCCGCCACGCATTGATGATTTATTTGACCAGTTGTAGGGTGCCAAAGTATTTTCAAAGATAGACCTTCGATCAGGCTATTATCAACTCAAGATAAAGGGCAGCGACATACCCAAGACAGTATTTAGGACTCGGTATGGTCACTATGAGTTCCTAGTGTTATCTTTTGGGTTAACCAATGCACCGGCAACATTCATGGATTTAATGAATTGAGTATTTCACGATGTCCTCGATAAATGGGTAATTATTTTATTGATGACATCTTGATCTACTCCAAGACAGAAGAGGAGCACACCCAACATTTGCGAATGGTGTTACAGAGGTTGAGAGAACAACGATTGTTTGCCAAATACAGCAAATTAGAATTTTGGCTTGAGCAAGTTGGATTCTGGGCACGAGTGTCTAAGGCCGAATCGAAATGGATCCCGATAAGGTGAAAGCGTAGTAGAATGGGAAAGCCCTAAGAATGTCACTGAAATTAGAAGCTTCTGGGTTTGGCTGGATATTACCGGCGCTTCATTAAAATTTTGCTCGAATCTCACGCCAATGACTAAATTGACCAAAAGGGTGTGAAATTCGAATGGGTAGAGGAATGTGAGGAGAGTTTCCAAGAATTGAAGAAGAGGTTGGTGTCGGCCCTGTGTTGACCATCCCGAAGGCATGTGGAATGACACTACACTAATGCTTCAAAAGTTGGTTTAGGTTGTGTTCTCATGCAACCGTAAGGTAATAGTGTATGCATCCCGAAAACTAAAGGAGTATGAGAAGAACTACCCCACTCATGACTTGGAACTAGTCGCAGTCATTTTTTCCCTTAAGATTTCATGACATTATTTGTATGGGGAGAAGTGTGAGATATACAGTGATCACAAAAGCCTTAAGTACTTTTCACCCAGAAGGATTTGAACATGAGGCAGAGGAGATGGCTTGAGCTCGTGAAGGATTATGACTACGACATTCAGTATCATCCCGGTAAGGCAAATGTAATGGCAGATGCATTAAGTCGGAAGGCGCAGACTGTGTCACTCTCATACTTGGCGGTCAGCCCACCACTCATACAAGAGGCGACGCTAATGGATGAAGCTCTCTTATATGAAGGAGCAACCTTAGAGCTTGAACATCAGGTAGAAGACCTCAAGTGGGTGACTGCATCCTTGGCGGCTCTACAAGTGCACCTAACTATTAGACAAGAGGTAATAATGAAACAACCTTTGGATCCTGAATTGCAGTGGATCAGAGTTAAGGTTCAAGATCAAAAAATGAACGACCCAGATTTTGTGTTAGCCAGTGATGGGGCATTGATGTTTCGAGGCAGATTGTGTGTACCCGATGATTTGGATATACAAGACAAGATAGTGTGAGAAGCACATAGATCCGAGTACTACTCCACCCGTGAAGTACAAAGATGTACAAAGACCTCAAACAAAATTACTGGTGGCCAAGCATGAAAGTCACAATAGCTCAGAGGTGGTGACTTGTCTCACATGCCAAAAAGTAAAAGCTACGAGGCATCGACCTTATGGTACTCTTCAGCCACTCCTAGCACGAATGGAAGTGGGAAATGATTACAATGGACTTCGCACCGGACTACCATGTACACCTAAGGGATGGACGCGATATGGGTGATCATTGATCGGCTTACTAAGATCGCTCATTTCATTCCCATCAAGACCAAGTTCTCTATGGTCAAATTAGCACAACTGACATGGATAACATAGTGCGCTTACATGGAGTGCTCGTGAGCATTGTATCAGATAGGGACCCAAGGTTCACTTTCAGATTTTGAAAAAGCTTCCATGCCTTGGGATCACAGTTGAATTTGAGTATCGCACACCAGCATCGATGGTCAATCGGAGCGAACCATACAGAGATTAGAAGACATGCCTGTGGCATGTACAATGGAAATGTGTGGTAGTTGGGAAGAATATATACCCCTTATGGAGTTTTCCTATAACAAGCTACAAGCTACAATTGGGATGGCTCCATATATGCTATATGGCACGTGCGAACTCCTTTGTATTGGGATGAGGTAGGTGAACGCCGAATGTTAGGACTCGAGATGATACAAATGACTCGTGACAAAGTCGACGTTATTCGAGAATGGATTAAAGCACCGCCTCAAAAGAGCTATGCACACCCGCAGAAAAGATATTGAATTTCAGCCAGGAGAAAAGGTATTTCTCAAGATCTCTCCTACTAAAGGGTTGCAAAGGTTTCACAGAAAGGGGAAGTTGAGCCCAAGATACATTGGACCATTTGAGATCTTAGCCCGGATTGGCTCAGTAGCCTACATGCTTGCTCTGCCACCTTCACTCGGGGATGTTCATAATGTATTCCACATATCCATGTTGAAGCGATATGTTCATGATCCCTCTCATGTATTACCCATGGAGCCAGAATACCTAGAAGCTGACATGACCTATACAGAGCAGCTGGCTGAAATTTTGGACCGAAAGGTGAAAATCCTTCGCAACCGCTCCATCGCCTATGTAAAGGTGCGATGGGCTAATCATTCACTTAAAGAAGCATCTTGGGAGAAAGAGGAGGAAATCCAAGCCAAGTACCCTCATCTTTTCGAACAACCAAGTACGCCAATTTCGAGGATGAAATTTTCAGAAAGGGGGGGTAAATGTAATACCTTACTTCTTAAACCCGGTCTGATTACACGATTGACCCGGTTTAACCATGCAAGACCTGAACCGGAGAGAGTTAGAGCGGGTTCCTTATGGACTATGACCTTAAACACCGGCTGGCCCGACAAGTCTGAGCCCGTGCCAGAAGAGACGGGTGTACCTAAGCCGTGTATATGCACCTATCATAAGGCCATGTACGGATAAAGCAGGTATGTAGCCATATATTAAGGTGCATACGTATATTACATCGTATGCCAAGAGTGAGATTCTGCTGAGGCCGAGTTCTATTAAAATCCCAAGTTTTGGCCCTCGGTGGGCGGAGTGTGGCGATCCACCCACCGAGTGACCCACCCATGTGAATTACTTAGTTATTTAAGAAGTATATATAGCATTTATGTTTTTCTTTTCTTTTCTCATTTATGACACTCGTACGATGGTGAGAAGAGTAAAGAGGAGAGAGAAAGGAAAGGAAAGAAGAGGAGAAGAGAAGGAAGGGGAAGAAGAGATGGATGTCAACGGCGCCGAGGCTTGATCTTCCCATTCCGACGTCGGAAGAGTGATCTCCAACACCAGATCTACGTTTGGAGGTGAGCAAAGTTTGGGTTCCTTAAACCTTCACCATACCTAAGTAAAACCCTTGATTTGGGTAGGTTTTCTTGAGATCTTGTAAATCCCCTTGAAATGATGAATCTAAGGTTTAATAGATAATTTATGTGTTGATCTTGAAGGATTTGAAGAAGTATTTACAAGGTTGGAGAAACATTGGGGATTTGAAGTGATTTTGGGGTTTGAAGGTGTTCTTGAGCAAAGAAGGTAAGATGGCTTCCCATTCCTTAAATCTAACCTAGATCTAGGTTAGAACCATCCTATAAGACCTTGAATGTGTGAAGAATGAGTTTGAAAAGCCCCATTTGAATCCCCAAAGGTTGGGGGAAGTTGGAAGAAACAACAGGTTTCCGCCAAGATCGGTGGGCCAAGACCGGTGGGCCGCTTGTGGGCACTCGCCTCGAGAGGCGTGGCCTTCGGCACAACTGACGGGCTGACCAGTGGTCCACCTTGCCCACTGGTCTTAGCAGGGCCTCGGCCCAACCGGTGGGCTAGACCGACGACCAACCGACGGGCCGACCTACCCACCGGTCCGACGATGGGTCGACGGGTGGCGTCCGACCCACCCGAGAGGCTCCAATGTGATTCTTGCGTCCGATTGGACCCAAATCGGACGTGTGACCTTCTTTAGGATTCTAAACATGATCTTGTCATTGGATCGTGTTAATCTTGATTCCAAAGTGGTGAAGTACTAACCCCGCTCACTCATGATAGGTTCACCAAATCCTACTCTTCCCGCACCGGATCTCACCCATACCGAGCGTGAATCCTTGTACACTACATGGTGTAAGTGGGAGAGGATGTTTGGCCTTGTTTCAAGGCATTGTTTGACATTCATTTAATTGTATCTAGTCTAGTCATGCCATCATGAAAATGCTATGTAGATTAGTCATCCTCACATGGTTATGCATGGGTGTTGTGTTTATTTTCTAAATGCCTAGTGATAATATGCTTCTGTGATGAATGTTGACATCATTGTGCATTATGCATTAATAGACTAGATGCCGTAGTCGGCTTGGAAGCAAGTGCATTGGTGGCCCGTGGTATGGGACGCGGTGGTACTATGCAATCGTACTATTGTCATATAGGAGCATGCGATTTAGGATTATCACCTTCCCGTGCTACGACCCTTCCCAACAGGGGTTAAGGTGTTGGGTTACCATTTGGGGGGAAGCAGTGGTCGCGGTTGTCGGGTCACTGTGGCGGTTAGACATTACGCCCGGCTGGTCATTAGGACAGTTGGCAACCCCGGTGGTATATTCAAGAGGGCCAATCGTACTGCTTTTAAATTGCTGGAGTCAGCACCTTTAATTTCTGTCATTTATTTTATGTTGAGAGCCGGTGGTCAGCATGTTTTATTTTTTCGAGTAGTCATGGTGGGCCTTCTTGGACAGCCCTATGGGCGTATCGTGGGATGGAGTTCGCGGCTCGCATGAGTAGTGCACCGTGGTTGTAGTAGCACTAAACCAAAGACTTAGTAATGTTGCTTAGGTGGATGTGATTAAAAATGTAATGCATAACATATAGTGCATATGATTATGATTTGATGTGTGGACTGCTGTGTGGTCCATCTTTCCACTTACTGAGCTAGTGAGCTCATCCCATGTGTGCACCTCTTTTAGATGATTTTGTAGGTCATCAACCAGATGAGCACGGGGCAGATCCCACGGTCGAGTTCCCTGAAGAGGACTGGTGGGCCCCTAAGGAGTTAGAGCACGGCACTGATTGCTCATGCGAGAGTTATGCTACGGAACCGCAGTTTTGGTGCCGAGCTGAGCTCCACTTTTGATGCCGAGCCGAGCTTTACCTTGTGAAGCCGAGCTGGGCTCAACCTTTGATACCAAGCTGAGCTCTAGGCTTTGATACCAAGCCGAGCTGTATACTCTGATTTTTGATGATTTCTTTTATGTACTTGATACGTGAATTGTACTCTTATTGTGTAAATATCATGCCTTCGGGCCCACATGTATTTAACTATTGTATCACAATTCGGGTATCAAGTATTATGGGAATATTCACAAGTAAACCAAGTCTTTCGCTGAACTGATAAGCTCTTTCTTAGTTGTGTGTATGCAGTGGTGGAATACTGTATCAGATGATCCTGACAGGTTTGGGTTAATCGGTGTTAACCCGGTCACTGGCCCGGTTCTGTGTGAACGGGGTGTGACAATTATCCTCTTTAGTCTATGGCCTCAAGGCTTTAAAACACATATAATGCTCAGAAATTGGAGTGAAATCTTGAAGACATGACTTCTATATTGGTATAAGAAGAGGGAAGAAAGAATCTTGAGGATATAACCTCCTATAATGCTTAGAAATTGGAGTGGAATCTTGAGGACATGACTTCCATAAAGTGCTTTTGCAGTAGTATCACTCGGCCAGGTGTAACGCCCAGTTTATTGATTTGCACAATATTGTCCTCTTTGGCCTATGAGCGCAAAGTTTAAAATGCATTGTGCCATGTTAAGGAGGCTAGATGTTATTAACTAGCTCAGAATCTCTTCCTATGTGATGTGAGACTAAAGTATACACACCCTCACCGATATCTTAAACCCCTAGTACTTATCGATTTTTGGGGACACTATCGATCTCCTGCAAGCTGATACTTACCATATTCTTGGATGTCACAACTTCTCATTTGGGCAGTGTCCCTGCCGTGGTTCACATACGCTCGGGTCTACTCGATATCGATTAACCTTACACAATATCATGGCTAAAGAGGATAATATTATGCAAGGTTAATGGGATCCGACATTACAAATGGTATCAGAATAGACCCCGACAACATGTGGGACCGCAGCGGGGACGCTGTACCCAAAGAAAAAAAGTTGTGACACCTAAGAATACGGTAAGTACAAAACTCGCTTGGAAGATCAGTAAGGTGTCCCTACCAAGAATATTACAAGTACTAAGGGGTTTAGGAGATCAATGAGGGTGTGCAAACTTTAGTCCCTCAATGCCTAAAGAGAGATTAATAACCTTTAGCCTCCTTAATATGGTACAACGCATTTTAAAGCTTTGAAACCCATTAGCCAAAGAGTACAATATTGTGCTAAGGTTAGTGGAGATAGGGCATTACAAATGGTATCGAGCAAACCCGATAATGTGTGGGGCCACAACAGGACACGTGCCCAAAGGCGGAAAGTTGTGACACCTAAGAATACGGTAACTACGAGACCCACTTAGGAGATCGGTGAGGTGTCCCCACCAAGAATACAATAAGTATCGTGGGATTTGGGAGATCGTGTGGGTGTGTAAACTTTAGTCCTATATCGCCTAGGGAGAGATTAATGGGCTAGTTAATAACCTTTAGCCTCCTTAACATGGCACAATGCATTTTAAAACCTTGAGGCCCATAGGCCAAAGAGGATAATATTGTGCAAGGTTAATAGGGCTAGGGCATTACACACAACTGAGAGTTATGCTACTAAAAAAGTACTTTATGAAAAATAAGAGGAGTCCAACAGATTGTGCCTGATGATTATGCAACACACCATAGATAAGACCATAAAGAATAGTGTGCCTTCCAAAGAAAAATTTAAGGATTTCCTAGCAATTGTTAATACAAAGTTTATCAAACTTGATAAGGCTGAGAAGGGAACATATTTGGAGTGGTTCTCATCCACTTGATATGATAGCACAAGTAGAGTACATGATCACATTATGAAAATGACCAATTATGCTATCAAGTTGGGTGAGATTGAAGTGAAGATATTTGATTCTTTCCTTGTGTGGCAAATCATCAATCACTTCCATCATAATGCTTAGAAATCGGAGTGAAATCTTGAGGACATGACTTCTATATCTATACAAGAAGAGGAAAGAAAGAAGAAGGATAAACCTAATTCAGCTTATTTTGTTTCCATTAATGGGGTAAGAAGAAATTCGAGAAAAATTGGAAAAACAATAAACTAGGTAACAAGCAAGCGAAATCAGAAAAAATAGAACGAAAACCAATTATAATCGAAACTAAAGAGTGAGGCTTTCAAGGAAAGCATTCTTTTGCAAGAAGATGGATATAGGAAGATGATTGTTATGGCTATAAGAAATGGATTGAAAAGAAAGGTACATCTTTAGCTCTAGTGTATCTTGAATCAAATCTAGTTGATGTTTTCCCTGATTTATGGTGGATTGATACTGGAGTAACTATTCACATCACTAATTATTTATGGGAATTAAGAAGGAGGAAACCAAGTGAGAAAGACCAAAGTTGAATTCATAGGAGTAGTTAGATTATTTTTGTCTACTGGTTTTGTTTTGGATTTGAATAATGTGGTTTATATACCATCATTTAGATGAAAACTTGTTTCGGTATCTAAACTTGATAATTGTGGTTATATTTTTAATATTGGAAATAGAAAACTTACTCTCTATTCTGGTCCTCTTATGGTTGGAGCTGCCTTATTGTGTGATGATCTTTATAAATTTGCTTTGGATACTAGTTCTTCTAAATATAGCAACACTTCTTCTGTTATAAATTATGTGGTTACACATTCTAAACGTGACAAATTGGATGCAAATTCTTCAATGTTATGGCACAAACATTTAAGACATATTTCTAAACAGAGGATAGGATGATTGATTAAGGATGGTACACTTCCTCAATTGGATTTTAAAATTTGTGTTGATTGTATTAAGGGGAAACGCACTAGAGCTAAAAAGAAGGGTGTAACCTGGAAGGATGGAGCACTAGAGTTGATTCATACTGATATCTGTGGTCCATTCACTCCTACTGCTATGGGTGAATACAAATATTTTATCACTTTCATAGATGGTTTTTCCTATTTTGTTTTTATTTACCTTATTCAAGAGACATTTGAATTCTTAAATGCTTTCAAAGTTTTTAAAGCAGAGGTAGAACTTATAAGAGAAAAAAAGATAAAAAATGTGAGATCCATGGTTTTAAGTATCTCCGATACCGATACGATACTCTCCGATACGTATCTTAAATTTAGTCAGCCGATACGATACACACCGATACGATACATTGAATTTTTTAAATCATTTCGTATCGATATATATCCTACAATACATATCGATATGCATCAATACACCACTAACACACATCGATACGATACAACATGCCTCGATACGACACTATGAAAAATATAAAATTGAGGTAAAATATACGTTTCGGTATGTATTGGTACGTATCGGTGAGTTTCGGTATGTATCGATCGGTATGTATCGGTATATATCGGTACGTATCGGTGAGTATCGATACGTATCGGCGAGTATCGATACGACGGCGCCACGGTCATATAATGGCCAATATGGGTAATTTTTCAAAAAACGATTTTTTGAAGGGTTTTTGTTCCAAAGTTGCTGTCAGCCATATTTTCTCTAACTAAAGTGGAAATCAAGGTTGGGAACAAGGATTTTACATTTATGGGACAACTACAGACCTTGAATTCTTAGTACGATACCCTCAATTTAGTGTTTATGCATAATACATGTTATCAATAGCTTTTTTTAACAAATTCTTTATGCAAAAGTGTTTAAAAAAATGTTTTCTATCCATTTATGTGTGTATCTTTAGCGTATCTTAGTGTATCTCCGATACGATACGATACCCTCCGAACGTATCTTAATTTTGGCCGACCGACACGGCAACCGATACCGATACTTTAATCCTTGGTGAGATCTGATCGAGGTGGAGAGTACTATGGCAATTATGATGAACGGGCGTAAGCCTAGACCATTTGCCGATTCTTACAAGAATGTGGCATTGACACTCAAGACACTATGCCTGGTTTTCTTGATTAGAATGGGGTGATTGAAAGGCAAATCATACCCTTATAGATATGGTGCGAAGCATGATAAGTAATTCATTTGTACCTGATTTCTTATGGGGTGATGCATTGAAAATGACAACGTATATTTTGAATAAAGTTCCTAGCAAGTCTATTCCTAAAAATGCCTATGAATTGTGGACTAGTAAAAATAAATTTGTTTGATTTTCATAGTGGGGATGTGTTGTAGAGGTGAGGCCTTATAATCCTCGGATGAAGAAGCTAGATCCCAGGACCATTAGTGGTCATTTTATCGGTTATTCCAAAAGATCAAGAGGATACAAATTCTATTGCCCTACACATTCTACTAAAGTAGTTATCAAATTGGCTAGTTTTCTTTGAGGATGACATAGATTTTCAATCTATTCAACCACGTAACTTTGTTTTTGAGGAGGAACATGTTCTTATACCTATGCCTGTGACGCAATTTCCTACAATAACATAACCTCACATTGAACAAGAGAATGTCCTCACTCAAGAACCTATGCAACCTATAGTGGCTGAGCCTCGCACTCCGTTGTTGATGAGATTCGGACCATATTGCAGCTGATGTTGTCTTGAGGAAGATGTTGTCTTGAGGAAATCAGAGAGAACTCATAGGCCTGCTATATCTAATGACTATGTTGTTTATTTACAAGAACATGAATTTGGTATTAATTTAGATTTTGATCCAATCGCTTTTGATTAGCCTGCCAATGGTCCCAATTCATCAAAGTGGATGGTTGCCTTGCAAGACTAATTGAATTTTATCTTTATTAATGATGTTTGGGATTTAGTTGAATTACTAAAATGATACAGACTGATTAGTTGTAATTGGATTTTCAAGACCAAACGTGTGATACCCTACTTTTTAAACCCGGTCTAATTACACAGTTGACCCAGTTTAACCATGCAGGACCCAAACCAGAGATGGTTAATGGGTTCCGATGGACCATGATGACAAGGGTGACTTTGAACACAAGTTGGCTAGACAAGTCCGAGTCGTGCCAGAGGAGATAGGTGTACCCAAGCCGTGCATGTGTAATTATCATAAGGCCATGTACGGGTAATGCTGGTATGTAGCCGTATCCTAGAGCGCATACGTATAATATACCATGTGCCGAGAGTCGAATTCCATCAAAATCCCACTTGTTGGTCAATTTTCGGCCCTCAGGTGGGTGGTCACAGGTGGGCGGATGCGCCCACCTGTGTGACCCACCCATGTGGTTACTAGTGATTTTGAAAAGTATAAATAGAATTATTGTGTTTTTCATTTTCTCATTTATTACATTAAGGGGATTGGTGAGAAGAGTAAAGAGGAGAGAGAAAAGAAGGGAGAAAAGAGAACGGAGAAGAAGAAAGGGAAGGAAGAGGAAGAAGAAATGGATTTAAGCAAGCCAAGGTTTGATCTTCCCATTTCGACGCCGAAGAGTGATCTCCAACACGAGATCTACGATTGGAGGTGAGCAAAGGCCATGTTTCTTAAACTTTCACCAAACCCAAGTAAAACCCTTGATTTGGGTAGTGTTCCTTGGGATCTTGTAAATCCCTTTGAAATGATGAATCTAAGGTTTAATAGATAGTCTATATGTTGATTTTGAAGGATTTGAAGAAGTGTTTACAAGGTTGGAGAAGCATTGATGATTCTTGAGCAAGGAAGTGATTTTTGGGGTTTGGATAGAGTTCTTGAGCAAAGAAGGTTAGATGGCTTCCCAATCCTTAAATCTAAGTTAGATCTAGGTTAGAATCATCTTATAAGACCTTGAATGTATGAAAAATGTGATTGAAAAAGCCCCATTTGATTCCCCAAAGGTTGGGGAAAGTTTCAGCGAAAAAAGGTATTTTTTCGCCCTCTCAGGTGGGCTGAGACTGGTGGCCCGCACGGCCTGCTTGAGGGCACCTGCCTAAGAGGGTAGCCCCTCGAGGTCGATCGGTGGGCCGATCGATAGGCTGACCTACCCATCGATCATGATCGATGGGCCGATCGACGGGCCGACCGGTGGCTGACTCGCCACGATCATGACCTCGCCCTCGGTCCCCACCGGTGGGTAGACCGATGGGCTGACCTGCCCATCGGTCATGATCGATGGGTTGACCGGTGGACCGACCCACCCACCTGAGATGATCGGTGGGCCGTGACAAGTGGGTTGTCCGACCCACCCAAGAGGCCCCCAACATGGTTTTTGTGTCTGAATGGACCCAAAACGGATGTGCAACCTTCTTTTATGATTCTAAACATGATTTAACCATTGAATCTTGTTAGTTTTGACCCCAAAGTGGTGAAATACTAGCCCCATTCACTTATGATAGGTTCACCAAAATTTACGTTTCTCACGTCGGATCTCACTCGTACCGAGCATGAGTCTTTGTACGCAACAACTAAGTGGGGAGAGGATGTTTGGCCTTATTTTAAGGCTTGTTTGGCATTCATTCAATTGTATCTAGACTAGCCATGTCATCATGTAAACTATGTGTAGCTTAGCCATCCTTATATGATTATGACATGTGTGTTGTATTTTACTTTCTCAATGCTAAGTGATGATGTGCTTGTGTGATGAATGATGAGATCATTGTGCATGGTGCATTATTAGACTAGATGCCGTAGTCGGCTTGGAAATGAGTGCATTGGTGGCCCATGGAATGGATGCGATGGTACTATGTAATCATACTATGTCATATAGGAGCATGCGGTTTAGGATTATCATCTTCCCGTGCTACGACCCTTCCCAACAGAGGTTGAGGTGATGGGTTACCATTTAGGGGGAAGCAGTGGTCGCGGTTGTTGGGTCACTATGGCGGTTAGACATATGCCTGGCCGGTCGTTAGGACAGTCAGCAACCTCAGTGGTATATTCAAGAGGGCCAATCGTACTGTTTTTAAATTGTTGGACTCAACACCTTTACTTTCTATCATTTACTTTTATGTTAAGAGCCGGTAGTCAGCATGCTTTACTTTTTCGAGTACTCATAGTGGGCCTTCTCCGACAGCCCTATGGACGTATCGCGGGATGGAGTTCACGGCTCGTACCCGAAGTATACGTACACTGTGGTTGTAGTAGCACTAAACCCAAGACTTAGTAATGTTGTTTAGGTGGATGTAATTTAAAATGAATTGCATAGCATATAGTGCATATGATTGTGATTGTTGTGTGGATTGTTGTGTGGTCCTTCTTTTCACTTACTGAGCTAGTGAGCTCATCCCACGTGTGCACCTCTTTTAAATGATTTTGCAGGTCACCAGCCTAAAGATCAAGGGTCAGGCCCCACAGTTGAGTTCCCCGAAGACGATTGGTGGGTCCCCGAGGAATATGAGCACGGTACAGATTGCACGTGCGAGGGCTGTGCTGTGGGACCGCAGTATTAATGCCGTACAAGCTCTTACTTTTTTATTCTTTTGATGACCCCTTTTTGTGTACTTGATACGTGAATTGTTATTTTTTTTGTGTAAATATCATGCCTGCGGGCCCATATGTATTTATCTATATACTACAATTTAGGTATCAAGTATATTGGTGGTATTTACAGGTAAATTAAGTCTTCCGTTGAACTTTTGAATGTTTATCTTAGATGTGTGTATACTGTGGTTGGGCTCGTATCGATGATCTCGGCAGTTTGGGTTAACCGGAGTTAACCCGGTCACCGGCCAGTTCTCGGTGAACGGGTGTGACAACGGTGATATCAGAGTGTGATGCTCTATTCACTCACAGCATACCATTTAGACCCCATAGAATCTATAATAGGAAATGGGATTGGGTAAATGTAAAAACTTTAAAGAGTTAAAAGCCAAAGAAAGAAAAAAAAATGGTTGCATTTAATTATTGCATTTCATGGCATGCATTAGAGAAAAAAAAATGGTTGCATTTAATTATTGCATTTCATGGCATGTATTAGAGAAGGCTTACTTGGAATAAATGAAAGATTTGTTATTTGATTTCATAACCCATCGAGTACTAATTTAACTAAATTTCGCAAGATAATGACGCTAAAACATGATTTTCAAAATTTTTCACACACAAGCACTTGATAGACAACATATATATACCAACAATCATAATTCATAAAGGCTAACTAATGATGCTACAACTAAACTACAATAAATTATCAAGCATACAAAATTGACCACAAGTCACCAACAAAACATAACACCCCACAAGCAAGTCCAATTACAGAGAAAAGTACAACAAAAAAATATAATACTATAAACAACATGGAGACAAGTGAAGAACTGATGTAGACGGGCGAGCTAAGTCCTCAAAGACCCTCATCATCGTCTAACTCTACTACTCCATCCCTCCTAGGCCTCGATCTAACATTGAGCCGACGGTCGTAGTAATCAAACCTTGAGTTCACCAGTTGTACATCCCTCCGGAGTCAGGAAAAATCCACTGAAATGGTGTTGGTCGTTGTGTCCAAGTTCTCACTCAATCTTAGGAAGGAACTCTCTAAGGTAGCCTACCTTTCTAAGATGTTTTCCTCTAGAAGCACTCTCATCTAGGCTTCTCAACAGCTAATCTTGCCCATCTTTCAAGGCCCTCATAGCATCATCATACTCTCAAAGTCAAATACACCACTCTGTGGTGGGGCTCTATGCTATGGGCCTCAGCCCTCGAAAAGTCGATCAGCACCTCTCGAATCAAGAGGCTCCTCCTCGAGGATATCCTTATCCGAAAGTCCTCTTCCTCGAACCGAGGAACATAATCCTCATCCTCCTCTCTAGTATCCTCCTCCATGGGAACATCCTCCCTATGGGCATTCCTCCTGCCCCGCTCTTTGAGCTCCTGCTCCGAGGTACATCCATAAGAGCTTGGAGACCCATCCTTAGTAGGTTTCTTTGTCGAATTTATCCATGGAGTCTTTCCTCCTCACCACTCAAATCCACCCCAAAGAACTCAAAGATCCGAGTGAGGATCCTACCATATGGGAAACCTCCGTCCTTGGGGTGCGAGGTATAGTGTTCCATGGTCTTAAGTATGATGTAGGGCAAGCATGAGTGCTCGGCACCTCCCTCCAAGGCCTTATAGATGCAGAAGGCTATATAGGTAGCCATGAAGCCTACTTGGTTCCGGTGATCTCCTCTGGGGAGTAAATTGAACTGAACCAAGCGAGCAAATACACGAACCTCTGGGTAAAATGTCGTCTCAAAATCCGAACGCTCCTTGCTGCCACAAATGGTCTCGTAAATGTGGTCCTATGTCTCCGAACTTAAGGATGGGCCCACGGGCTTACTCCTCGGGGGACTGTAGAATTGATGCCCAACTGACGACATGTCTAGAATACTAGCAAGGGTGTCCACAGTCAAGTGAATGTTCACCCCCTTCACCATGCTAGTGATTGAATACTCCCCATCCTGGTAAGAGACCTCCAAGTTGCGTGAGAATCTTTAAACCAGCTTGTTCGTAGCATGGACGATCTATGTTAAGGATAGACCGCCAACCCAAAGGTAGTAAATCTCTCATGAAGTTGAATCTTGTGGAAATCACTGATTGCCACGGTCTTCTCCATCATCACGACCCCTTTAGAAAGCCCCCCGCTTAGTTGCCGCCCCAAACTTCGAAGAGTCCCTCATCATAGTCAAGGATCGATAGGGGCATATCCTTGTCGCCTTATGCGAAGGGTTGGGGAACTAGTCCCTACACTTTTCTGCTTGGAAGTTGTGGCCCTACGTCGAGTGAAAGAGGATGTGGGTTCCTTGCCCTTGCGAGAAGACATCCTAGTAAGAAAAGAGAAGGGATGATGATAAGTAAGGATGTTGCATAACAAAGGAAGCAAAAAGGGGGGGTGAGCAAGCATATGTAAATGCACCTAAATACATAATGTGGATTATTATAGAAAGGGGAGTGGTTAAACCATGGGAAAATGAAGAGGAGGAAGCCCCCAAAACATGACATCCACTAGCACATTGCAAAATAGGAATGTAACAAAGGCGTATAAAGCATAGCAAGTGAGAAATGATGGAAAACCCCATATCTCAATGTGCAAGTTCAATCTAAGAAAATGAAAGGTCTCATAATAGTGTAAGGCTTGAAGCTTACATGTCTATGAATAAAATGCCTACCATTATACAATCTAGATTATGCAAAGAAATCTTTTATTATAACATTGAGGTGCAAGGAATGAAAGAGAATTAAGTTGTCCACAAGTATGAAATGATGTGAAGAGAATCATAGAAACCCAGAATTTTTTTTTCAAGAAACCCAACACAAAAGAGATGGGTTTTCATGGAATAGAGATGGATTTTCATGAGAAAGAGACGGGATTTCAAGCATATACGAATTTCCATGATCTCTCCAACATTATAAGTGTAAATCAAAGATGAGAAATTTCATTTGAGTTGTTAGTTGGGGAGAAGATGGTAGAGATAGAAGAAAACCCCAAATTGGAAAAAATTAGGGCATGGTTTTAGGTTTTTCTCTCATAGATCTGATGGTAAAACCCAAATTTATGAATGAAGCACAAAGAGAGTATCATATTCTCATGGAATGATTGTTCTATGGAAGAAAACATGAAAAAGATCAAGCTTTGGGAGTATAAATGGACTCAAACTCCAAAATACATGTTATAAGAAGTGAAAGGGAGAAGAGACTTACTTGAGAGTGAAAAGAGCTTGGATCTTCCTAAAATCCGGGAATCATTGAGTGAGATCACGAGTGGACGTGCCAAGAACCTCCCAAAAATTGCCCCAAAACAAGCCAAGAGAAGAAATGGGAAAAAGGAGGAAACAGGGACTTAAAAGCCCTGTTCCTCTTCCACCTCGGTTCGAACCGACGGGTCGACCCGAGCTACCCGCCGGTTGCGAGAAAACACAAAAAAGGGGGTTGAGGGTATTATATATATATATATGATATTGATGTATCATAAAAAAAAAGGGGCGGGGAGTCAAGTGGGACCATCGTCCTACTTGTCGAAGCACTAGCACCATATTTTCGGGATTTAGCTGTGGCTAGTTGCAAGACATCATACACTATAATACCCCGTGTGTGGGCATATGATTATGTACCGATGTAAATTCTAAGGTGCTTAACCAATGTTTGTGTATGGTATGTTCCAGGTGCAAGGACACGATGGTACGTACTAGATCCGGTAGCAATACACGAGGTACCTCACGTGGTCCTCGTCCGGTCGGTCGACCACCAAATCCTAGAAGGTCCAGCTCTGTGGGGCAAACCCCACTCCCACAACCTCAAGAAACCTTTGATCAGGGTGTGGCACAAAGGGACCCACCTGTGGCTACACTTCCGGATCCTCCCCCGGTCATCACTTCGGGTGATGTTGCAACCATAATCCAGTAGTCACAACAAGCCTTCCAGCAACAAATGCTTCAGCAGCAGAAGGCATTTATGGCTGCTATACAGCAATAGTTAGACTTTTCTCAACCCGATCAACATCCCCGGATACTTACTCCACAAGACCCACCTGTAGGGTCTGATATGAGGCCACAAGCTAGAGGTACACCTCCAATTCCGCCACCCAGCATTCCTCCGTATATGGTGCCCCCTCCGTACCCTTACTAGACGGCATATACACCCAATTACCCACCGGAAAATACGCAAGGGTAGTGGAGTCTTTAAGAGGAATTTGCCACCGATTCTCTACGGTGGAAGTGATCCTCTAGATCCAACCAAGGATCCAAGAGCTGGAGAAGATATTTAAGGTAATTGAGTGCACTGAGGCACAGAAGATTATTTGTGCGGGACTGCAACTCAAAAATGAAGCCAACTCTTGGTGGCAAGCCTCTAAGCCTATACTGTTGGCCGCACATCCGGAACCCACCAGGGAGCAGTTCAAGGAGTTGTTTTTGACCAACCATTACCCTCGTAGCTTCAGAGACCATAAAGAGATGGAATTCATGGCCTTAACTCAAGGGAATAAGACTATCCTTGAGTATCAGTAGCAGTTTGAAAGCTTGTTCCATTTTGCCCCTAGGCATATGAGGTCAGCTGAAGAGAAGGCTGCAAGATTTTTGAAGGGATTAAAGGCATCTATTGGGTCAAGTTCGAGGTCTTAGATTTGACGATTATGGCAGATTGTGCAAAAGGCTAAGACCATGGAAGATAAGGTAAGGGAGGACATCCTCACACTGGATTGTGGAAGAGGATAAATCCATTTTCGGACATGGGTAACTCATCCAAGGTATACCGTGGGTCGATAGTTCTGGCCTACATATAGACAGCCCTACTGAGCCATTTGGCTACCTTCCCGACCAACCGGTGGTTCGGGGTCTACATCTTTTCGCCAAATACTAGTATGGTGCCTACATCCCAAGGCCACCCCGACCTCTATCTACAACGGTCAGGTACAAAGGGCCCCCCCAATTTCAAGGCCATAGATCCGTTGCTTTAATTGCCATTCCTATGGCCACTATGCTAAAGATCGTCGGTCGACCAGCCTTACCCCCCACTCGCACCTCCCTTAACTCGGGGAATCAAGCGCAAGGAAGAATGTATGCCCTATCACCGAGGAAGCCGGCAAGCATGAAAGTGGTAGCAGGTACATTCTAATTTAATATTTCCCTTATGCTAAATATTGATAACCTGTTGTACTTATTTGCACTGTTGCACTAGGTGTTCTACCTGTATCAGGTATACCAGCCTATGTCTTGTTTGATTCAGGAGCTACACATTCATTCATATCTAAGAGATTTGCTGAGAAACTTGGTATGTCACCCAGGACACTAGATCATGGGATGATTGTTAGTATGCCTACCGGTAAAGTTACACAGTTGAAGGAGGTGTATGGGTCGTGCCTAGTGGAAATCAGTGGGAAGAAATTGGATGCACAACTCATTAAGTTCAACATACAAAATTTTGACGTTATACTGGGCATAGATTGGTTGTCTGCCCATCGAGCTAATGTGATGTGTGCTGAAAAATTAATTAGGGTGACAGATGATGAAGGAAAGGAATTGGTATACCAAGCAGATAAAATAAAGCGGGCTAGAAAGGCCCTCGTCTTCGCTCTTCAAGCGGTAAAGTTGTTGGAAAGTGGATGTCATGGTTACTTAGCATCGGTACTTGATGTTGATGCAAAGGTTACACCTCTAGAAGAGGTAAAGGTGGTTAAAGAATTTTCCGATGTCTTTCCAGATGATCTGATGCATCTACCGCTTGATAGAGAGTTAGAATTTTCCATAGACTTGATTCCTGGAGCAGCTCCAGTGTCTAAAGCTCTATACAAGATGGCACCAGCCGAATTGAAGGAGTTACAGATGCAGTTGCAAGAATTACTAGAGAAGGGGTTTATTCACCCAAGTGTTTCACCTTGGGGTGCCTCGATTGTTTGTCAAAAAAAAGAATGGCAACTTGCATGATGTGCATCGAATACCGGAATTGAATAAGCTAACCATTAAGAACCGGTATTCATTGCCACATTGATGATTTGTTTAACCAACTACAAAGTGCAAAGGTATTTTCAAAAATAGACCTTAGATCGCTATTATCACTCAAGATAAAGAGCGGCGACATACCCAAGACAACGTTTAGACTCGGTATGGTCACTATGAGTTCCTAGTGTTATCTTTTGTTAACCAATGCACCGTCATCGCTCATAGATTTAATGAATCGAGTATTCCACGATGTACTCGATAAATGGGTAATTATTTTTATTGATGACATCTTGATCTACTCTAAGACGTAAGAGGAGCACACTCAACACTTGAGGATGGTGTTGCAGACGAGAGAACAATAATTGTTTGCCAAATACAAGAAATGTGAATTTTGGCTTGAGCAAGTCGATTCCGGGACACGTAGTGTCCGAGACCGAAATCGAGGTGGATCCTGATAAGGTGAAAGCAGTAGTAGAGTGGGAAAGCCTTAAGAACGTTACTGAAATTAGAAGTTTCTTTGTTTTGGCTGGATACTACCGACGCTTCATTGAGAATTTTGCTCGGATCTCAGCACCAATGACTAAGTTAACCAAAAGGGTGTGAAATTTGAATGGGTAGAGGAATGCGAGAAGAGTTTTTTGGAATTGAAGAAGAGGTTGGTGTCGGCCCGTGTTGACCATCCTCGAAGGCATGTGGAATGACACTACACCGACGCTCCAAGGTTGGGTTGGGGTTTTGTCCTCATGCAACGCGGTAAGGTGATAGCGTATGTCCCGACAACTAAAGGAATATAAAAAAAACTACCCGACTCATGACTTGGAACTAGCCGTACTATTTTTGCCCTAAAGATTTGGTGATATTATTTGTATGGGGAGAAGTGCGAGATATACAGGACCATAAGAGCCTTAAGTACTTTTTTCACCCAAAGAGATTTGAACATAAGGCAAGGAGATGGCTCAACTCATGAAGGATTATGTGTGACA
>CM040965.1:22335928-22349307 GCA_022985045.1 Macadamia tetraphylla
ATGTTTGGCTGCAACAGAAATTTAAATGGAAAGAAAATAAAATTTTAAAACTTAAAAATAAAATTTTTAATCATTATCCCATGTGATTGTATAAATTATTAGAATTTTTTTATCATATTTAGTAATGATACATTTATACTTAAATTTTTATTTTACACTTTATAATGAAGGATTTTGGATGTAAAGTTAAGATAAATTTTTTTTCTTGGTTAATAGTTAAGTGGAATTTAATAAATAAATATAGTATAATTTGGGGTTAATGATAGTCACATGTGTAATGATTACAAAAAAAAAAAAAAATTATATATATATATATATATATATTTTTTTTAATTTGAAAATTTTACTTCCCTTCCCTTTAATTCTCCTTGAAATCAAACAGAGCTATATGTCACGACTCGCCCAACATAGTCCCATGGGCCTTGCTCATCAGCCCATGTAAGGTCTAGCTTCTAGAGTTTTCTACCAAAGAGTAGAACTCTAGATATTTTGTAGGAGACTGAGTGCTAGTGGGAGTGCTAAGTGCCAGCGCAGTTGCTTAGAAAAGTCTAAGGCCGTGACATATAGGTCTCATAGATATCACTGCATCAATATTTACAATGGGTTGGCTTTCATCTGTTTTTTCACATATAGTTAATGAACTGAATGATATAAAATAGTGATCAATGTTAGCTCTTAATTGGGAAGAAAGCAAGGATTTTGTATTCCTCATGCAAAACAAGTGTTTTAAGGAATGTGCAAGATAAATAAGTTATAAATAATCTTTGGGCTTGTTTTATTTTGTTTCTATTGTTTCTGTGTTTGGCAATAGCAGAAACGGGAAAACTTGTTTCTGTGTTAAGAAACGATTTTGGAATTACAAAAGGTGTTTGATTTTTCTATTTCTAGAAATGTTTTCAATAGTGTGATAGGAGGTGCTCTAGGGTTCAAGATACGAGTGAAGGCACGATGTTGTAGGTATGCAACTCATGAGTGAAGTCACGATGTTGGAGTTGCGAGTATGATTCGTGGAGATGAGCTTCAGAAGGATAAAGGCAGTCTAGAACTGTGAACTTCACACAACCAGATTGGAGTCGCCGCTTCTGGGTAGCGAGAATTTTCAACAATGGGTTGGGGTTGGGGTAGGTCAAGTAAAGTATTGGGTTTTTTTTACAATTTTTATCCCTCCCACTTTTTTCTATAAACAAAAATATAAGGGCCTGTTTGATTTGTTTCTAGAAATGGAAAAACACATAAAAAACCATTTGATTTTTTTGTTTCGTTTCACTTGTTTTTGGAAATAGAAATAGAAATTTATGTCTATTTTTGTGTCTAGAAACAAGTATGGAGAAACAAGTCAAATTTATTTTTTATTTCTAAAAACAAGTGGAAGGGACAAAAATTATGAAAAACCTGATACTTCACTCAACCTATTCCAACCCCAACCTATTGTTGAAACATCTCGCTATCCAGATGCGGTGATTTCAACCTGGATGTGCGAAGGTCACAGTTTCAGATTGCCTTCATCCTTCTAAAGCTCATCTCCACGCAACATTCCTACAACTCCAACATCATGCCTTCACTTGTGAGCTGCATGCCTACAACGTCGTGCTTTCACTCATGTCTTAGACCCGATTACACTGATGAAAATGTTTCGAGAAACAGAAAAATCAAACATCTTTTTACAATTCCAAAAATCGTTTCTTAGCACAGAAACAGAAAAAAATATATTTATGCTGTTTTTAGATAAAGAAACAGCAGAAACAAAATCAAATGGCCTCTAAGTCTGACTTATTTCTCCATTCTTGTTTCTAGACATAGAAATAGGCATAAATTTCTATTTCTATTTTGAAAAAAACAAGTGAAATGAAGCAGAAAAATTAAACAGTTTTTCAGTTTTTTCCCCCTTTTCTAAGCAAAGAAAAACAAAAAAACACGTTTCTGAAAACAAAATCAAATAGACCCTTCATTGGCAGGTGTAATATCAATCCTACCAATAGGTAATAGAAAATAGTTGAGCCAGAAGATTTGATAAAGAAACCTTTGTTTGTGTATTAGGATATTAGCTTAAGGACAAAGTTTCCCTTCGACAATTGGTGAACGAGTAAATATATTTAGTCACTTTTAAATGAACCGCTAGATAAGCATCAATAGTTGTGAACCATTGATGTTGAGTCCGCGTATTGAATACTATCTACTAATATGTGACATATATAGTCTAATTAGTATATAACTAAATAAATACATATATTATTAAATGAAAATAGGGAAAATGGTTTTTGTGGCGAAGTGTGGTCCATGTGTCTAGACACATGGGGGCGAAATGATCGACCCGTTTTTATGAAATGTAAATAACTCTTTTATTAATGCTTCCAAATGCTTTCTCATTAAATGTTGCCCACATGCAAGGGCCACATTCCCCATAGGAAACACTTCCCCATGAAAATAAAAGGTAATAACTATGGTCAGAATACTATTCATCCATACTCTTTCAGGGGTTTATTCTGAAATTTGAGATGGTAAACTAGAGAGAGTTAATTGTATGTATGTGTGTGTGTGTGTGAGAGAGAGAGAGAGAGAGAGGAGAGAGAGAGTGTGTCAAACCCTGTTTCACACAGAATCAGATTGGTGACCAAGTTAACCCTTGTTAACCCAAAACCTACAAGGATCACATGACATAGTAACCATAGTATAGCATACACACACTAAGTCAAACAAAATTTGTATTTCAGTGGAAGTCTTACCTATATATATCTGTAAATACCCCAATATTCTTGATACCCAAATTGTATAATATAACATAATTACATGTGGGCTCGCAGGCGTGATATATACACAAAAAATACAATTTAAGTATCTAGAATATAAAAGGGGCAACATCTCCAAGATAATAAAAAAGTATCCCTATATGGTATTAGTGTTGGTGACTTGCAACACAGCTTTCGCAGGGGCACTTGGCCCCGTGCCCATGATCTTCAAGGACCCACCAGTCCTCGACTGAAAATTTCACGGTGGGTCTGTGCTCTAGCTCTCTGGTCGGATAACTTGTAAGATCAACTAAAAATGGTATGCACGTGAGATGAACTCACTAGCCCAGTAAGTGAAAAGAAAGACCACACAAGTATGCACAATACAAATGAACCTATATGCGTCCAGTTCATTTTATTATCTTAGTCCACCTAGACAACAATTCTAAATCATAGGTTATGTGCTACTCACAACTACAGTGCGCGTATGCCCTGGGTCTGAGTTATGAATCCCATCTCGTAATACGCCCATCGGGTTGTCTGAGAAGGCCAGCCGTTCGTACCAGAAAGTAAAATGCTCACCAAGAGCGACATGAAAGTAAATTGCTCTACCAAAGCGACATTAAAGTAAATTGTTCTCCCAGAGCCATTTAAAGTAAAAAGCTCACCCTGAGCGACATTAAATTTAAAAACAGTACGATTGACCCTCTGTTATATCACTGAAATTGTAGACAGAATATACCCAATACCTAAACCCCTGTTAGAAAGGGTCGTAGCACAGGGATATGTCAATCCTAACCATATGCTCCTATATGAGATAGTACGACTGCATAGTACCACCGCATCCCATACCACGGGCCACCAATGCATTCGTGTCTAAGCCGACTATGGCATCTAGTCTAGCAATCATCATAATCAATAGTTAAAATCACCCATCTCACATCACGAAACATGAATAGGCATTTAACTATTAAAGATATAAACATGTTAAAATCTTAATTGAATTTCATAATGCACACATCAATGTATGCAATGGCATTCAAGGATGACTAGTCTACACAATAATAAATGATGGCATGACTAGTCTACAACCAGAATGACATGATGCAATATCCTCTTCCCACTTACCTATTTGTGTACAATGATCACTCTTAGTACGAGGTAGATCCGACATGCAATGACGTGAGTTCTAGTACAACCTATCATAAAAGAGTTAGGTTTAGTATACCTCTGCTTTAAGGTTATAACCAGTGAGGTTTGATGGTTCCAATGTGTTTAGAATCACAAGAGTAGGTTACCCGATAAATTTAGGTCTAATCAAAATGATAGGTCGACCGACGGGCAGGGAACCCACCAGTCCTTGCTTGCTTGTCGATCTAGGAATACTGCTTGGACCGGTGGGCCAGATCGTTGGGTAAGGCACCCACCAGTCTTTGCTTGTCTGTTGGACCAACAGCGGGGAAGGCATGCACTAGTCCTTGCTCACCGGTCAAGCCAGTAGTCCACCCAGGATAGGTGGGCGTTGGATTGGTGGATCTTGTCCATTTTCAGGCACCCACCACTCATGACCAAGGTTTTGCTGCTCTCTCTCATTCTTCATCCCATCTTGGGGAACCCATCAAGGGTCGATTCGACCGTATTTTTCATAAATCTAAGGCTCCAAATCATGATTTTAACTTAGATCTAAGGTCGATCTAAGGTCTTAAGTGTGGATCTTACCTCTTTGCTTAAGAACACCTCAAACCCTCAAATCCTTCTCTTTAGCTCAAGAGATCAACAAAAGCTTCACAACACTTGCAAGTCTTCCTCTAAATCCTTTATAAACAACATATAGAACCTCTATTAAACCTTAGATTCATATTCTCAAAGATAGTAGCAAGATCAAAAGGTTTTTTACCCAAATCGAAGGGTTTCACTTAGGGTTTCATAATGACATAAGGAATATGGACTTTACTCACCTCAAATCATAGATCTCGAGATGAGGATCATAAATCTGACAACAGATTCAAGAGATCTGACCTCGGCGACGCACCACGATTGTCACACCCCGTTCACACTGATCCGGGCTAGTGACCGAGTTAACACCGGTTAACCCAAACCTGCCAGGATCATCAGATACTGTATTCCACCACAGCATACACACAACTAATATAAACTCATCAGATCAGCGGAAGACTAATTTTTTTACCTGTGAATAATCCCATAATACTTGATACCTGGATAGTGATACAATAATTATATACATTTGGGCCCGAAGGCATGATATTTACACAAAAAGAATAAAATTCAAATATCAAGTACATAAGGAAATCCACCAAAACAATCGAGTACAAGCTTGGCTCGGTTTCAGTGGAGCTCATTTCGCATCAAGGGTTGAGCCAGCTGGATCATGTAGTAGAGCTAAACTGGGCCTCAAATCTCGACCAGACGACTCTCACACGAGCATCGATGGCGTGCTCTAACTCCTCGAGGGTCCACCAGTCCTCTTGAAACTCGTTTGTGGGACCCACCCCGTGCTCCTCGGATGTATGACCGTAAAATCATCTAAAAGGGCGTATCTGGGATGAGCTCACTAGCTCAAAGTAGAAAAATGGACCACACAATGTCCAAAATCACAACACATCATATGCACTACATGCCATGCTATACATTTTAAATCACATCCACCTAAGCAACATTACTAAGTCCTCGGTTTTAGTGCTACTACAACCACGGCGCGATACTCCGGACGAGCCGTGAACTCCCCCGATCGCCCATAGGGTCGTCGGAGAAGGCCCCACCGTGAGTACTCGGAAAAGTAAAGATAATGCGTCACCGGCTCTCAACGAAAAGTAAATGATGAAAATAAAGGTCCGACTCAGCAATTTAAAAGCGACGATTGGCCCTCTTGAATGTACCCGGAGTTGTCTGTCCTACATGACCCTGGCGTTATTTTCAATGACCAAGGACCCGACGACGCGACCATCGCTTCCCCAAATGATAACCCAACACCTTAACCCCTATTGGGAAGGGTCGAGTACGGGATGGTGAGAATCCTAATACCGCATGCTCCTATATGACAATAATACGATTGCATAGTGCCCCCGTGTCCCATTCCACGGGCCACCAATGCACTCGTCTCCAAGCCGACTACGGCATCTAGTCTATCAATGCAACATGCACAATGATGTCCACATTCAACATTTAAACATCTCATTCAATAGGCATTTGGAAAGTAAACATAGCACATATGCACATCAATGTGTGGGATGACTAGACTACATAGCATATTCATGATGGCATGACTAGACTAGATATATATATAAATGAATGCCAAACAATGCCTTGAAATAAGGCCAAACGTCCTCTCCCCACTTACTTGTAGTATACAAGGATTCCCCGTTGACGGGTGAGATCCGCTGAATCGGGTAGGATTTGGTGAACCTAACATAATTGGCGGGGTTAGTACTTCACCATTTTAGGATCAAAATTAATGAAATCCATGACAAAGTCGTTTTTAGAACGCAAAAGAAGGTCACACGTCCGTTTTGGGTTCAATGGGACATAAGAATCACCTTGGGGCCACAGGGTGGTCGACATTGGAAGCGATCGCCCACGGTCCTACTCCACGTTGGGACCGGGTGGCCGCGGTATGGCCCCGTTCCACCGCGGTTGGGCAGGGCCCTGCTAGGACCGGCGGGTAGGATGGCCCAGGTTGGGCCCGCGTTGTTTTGATGGCCCCGCCTTCTCGGTGGGTGCCACGGGTAGGGGCCCACCGGTTCCACCCACGTCTTGGAAACACCCTGTTTCTTCCCATTTTCTCCATTCTTTGGGGAATCAAATGGGGCTTTTCCCATCCATTTTCACACCTTCAAGGTCTTATGGGATGATTCTAACCTAGATCTAGGTTAGATTCAAGTGATGGAACCCATCTTACCTTCTTTGCTCAAGAACAACCTCAAACCCTCCAAATCACTTCAAACTCACAATGCTTCTTCCACCTTGTCAATATCTCTTCAAATCCTTCAAGATCAACACATAAATCATCTATTAAACCTTAGATTCATCATTTCAAAGGGGATTTACAAGATCTCAAGAGACCACACTCGAATCAAGGGTTTAAAGCTTGGGTACGGTGAATGTTCACAAAACCCAACTTTGCTTACCTCTAACTGTAGATCTAGAGTTGAAGATCACTCTCCGGCACAAATGGGAAGATCAAGCTTGGCGCCACAAATCCTTCCTTCTCCCTCTTCCTTCTCTTCCTTCTTCCTTTCTTTTCTCTCCCTCTTTACTATTCTCACCAACGACGGGTGACATAAATGGAAAGAAAGAAAACATAAAGCTATATATAAATTCCTAATTAAGTGAATAGTGCACATGGATGGGTCACTCAAGTGAGTGGGTGCACCCACTGTCCCAACCGGGGGCCAAAATTTGGGGATTTTGATGTTTCGGCCCTAGACGAACCCCACCGCATCGATGTAGCATCGATATACCTTAAAATATGGATATAATACTGCTTTATCCGTACATGGCCTTATATAGGTGCATGTCCCGGCTTGCACTCCCATCTCTTCCCGCACTGCTCGGACTTGTCGCCACCGGTGTTAAGGTCACCGTACATCATAGCCCAAAAGGGAAACCCCGCCTAATTTCCTTTGGCTCGGTTCTGATGGTTAAACCGTTCAACCGCAAAATCGCATGGGGTTTAAAAAGGGTATTACATTCCCCTTACGAAAAATTTCTCCTCAAATTGCGTACATGTTGATCAAAAGATGAGGGTACTTGGCTCGCATTTCATCTTCTACCTCCCAAGATGCTTCTTAAAGTGGTGACCAGCCCATCGCACCTTTACATAGGAGATGGAGCGGTTGGGGTTTTCACCTTCGATCCAAAATTTTAGGGTTGTTAGATAGGTCATATCGCTTCTAGGTACTCGGTTCCACGGGTAGTACATGAGATGGATCATGCACATATCTCTTCAACATGGATACATGAAATGCTGTGAACATCCCCAAGTGAAGGTGGAAAGCAAAGCATGTAGGCTCTGAGCCAACCGGGATAAGATCTCAAACCAATGTATCTTGGGCTCAACTTCCCTTCTGTGAAACCTTTGCAAACCTTTAGTAGGAGAGATCTTGAGAAATACCTTTTCTCCGGCTGAAATTCAACATCTTTTCATGGGTGTCCGAAATAGCTCTTTTGGGAATGAGCGCTTTAATCGTTCCCTAATAACGCCGACTTTGTCACAAGTCATTTGGATCATCTCCGGTCCTAACATTCGACGTTCACCTACCTCATCCCAATACAAAGGAGTCCTGCACTTTCTGCCATATAATGCCTCATACGGAGCCATCCCAATTGTAGCTTGGTAACTGTTATTATATGCAAACTCCATAAGAGGTATATATTCTTCCCAACTGCCACTCATCTCCATTGTACATGCCCTGAGCATGTCTTCTAATATCTGTATGGTTCGCTCCGACTGACCATCCGTCTGTGGGTGAAAAGCTGTACTCAAATTCAGCTGTGATCCCAAGGCACACTGTAAGCTTTTCTAAAATCTGGAAGTGAACCTTGGGTCCCTATCTGGAACAATGCTCACTGGCACTCCATATAAACGCACTATGTTGTCCATGTAAAGTTGTGCTAGTTTGGTCATGGAGAACTTGGTCTTGATAGGAATAAAATGAGCAGTCTTGGTAAGTCGATCCACGATCACCCATATCACGTCCATTCCCTTAGGTGTACTTGGTAGTTTCGGTGACGAAGTCCATTGTAATCCTTTCCCACTTCCATTCTGGTACTGGGAGTGGCTGAAGAGTACCATAAGGTCGATGCCTCTCAGCTTTTACTTTCTGGCGGGTAAGACAAGTCGCCACATACAAAGCTATGGTGACTTTCATGTTTGTACCAGAATTTTGTTTGAGGTCTTTGTACATCTTGGTACTTCACAGGTGGAGTGAGTAATCGGAGCTGGGGCTTCTCTCACTATCTTGTCTTGTATATCCAAATCATCGCATACACATACTGCCTCGAAACATCAATGCCCCATCACCGGCTAAAGTAAAATCTGGTCGCTCATGGTTTGTTCTTGAACCTTAACTCGATCCGGCAATTCGTGATCCAAAGGTTGCTTCATTATCACCTTTTTGCCTAATTCCCGGATGCACTAGAGCTCCAAGGATCATCAACCATTTAAGGTTTTCTGTTGAGGTTCAAGCTCTAAGGTTGCCCTTCATATAAGGGGGTTTCAGCCCATCAACATCCCCTTTCCCCAGTGGTGGATGACGCAAATATGAGGCGACACATCGTGTCTTCCGACTCAATGCATCCGCCATTACATTAGCCTTGCCGGGGATGATCTGAATGTCGCAGTCATAATCCTTCATGAGTTCAAGCCATCTCCTCTGCCTCATGTTCAAACCCTTTCCCGGGTGAAGAAGTATTTGTGCTTTTGTGATCACTGTATATCTCGCACTTCTCCCCATACAAATAATGTCGCCAGATCTTAAGGGCAAAAATGACTGCAGCTAGTTCTAAGTCATGAGTGGGGTAATTCTTCTCATACTCCTTTAGTTGTCGGGATGCATACGCTATTACCTTACCGCGTTGCATGAGAACACAACCCAAACCAACTTTGGAAGCATCGGTATAAACTGTCATTCCACCTGTGCCTTCAGGAATAGTCAGCACAGGGGCAGTCACCAACTTTTCTTTCAATTCTTGGAAGCTCTTCTCACATTCCTCTACCCAGTCGAATTTCACACCCTTTTTAGTCAACTTGGTCATTGGCCGAGATCCGAGCAAAATTTCAATAAAGCCCCGGTAGTATCCAGCCAAACCCAAGAAGCTTCTAATTTGTAACATTCTTGGGGCTTTCCCATTCCACTCGCTTTCACCTTAGGGGGATCTACTTGATTCGCTTTAGACACTACGTGCCCGGGGAATCCAACTTGTTCAACCCGAATTCACACTTTCTCGCATTTGGCAAACAACTCTGATCCTCAACCTCGTAACACCATTCTCAAGTGTTGAGTGTGCTCCTCTCGGTCTTGGAGTAGATCAAAATATCGCAATAAAAACAATTACCCATTTGTTGAGCACATCCTGAAATATTCGATTCATTAGATCCATGAATGCTGCCGGTGCATTGGTTAACCCGAAAGATAACACTAGGAACTCATAGTGACCGTATCGAGTCCTAAAGGCTGTTTTGGGTATATCATTGTTCTTTATCTTGAGCTGATAATAGCCGGACCGAAGGTCTATCTTTGAAAATACCTTGGCTCCCTGCAACTGATCAAATAAATCATCAATGCGTGGCAATGGATACCGGTTCTTAATGGTTAGCTTATTCAACCCCCGTAATCTATGCACATCACGAAACTACCATCCTTCTTCTTGACAAACAACACTGGGCACCCCAAGGTGAAACACTTGGCGAATAAACCCTTTTCTAATAATTCCGATCGTGATCGCAACTCCTTCAATTCAGCGGGTGCCATCTGATGGAGCCTTAGATACGGAGCTGCTCCGAGTCAAGTCTATGGCAAACCCCAACTCTCTATCGTGGTAAATGCATTAGATCATCTGGAAAACATCGAAACTCTTTAACTACCTTTACCTCTTCTAGAGGTGTAATCCTTGCATCAACATCAAGTACCGATGCCAAGTAACCATGACATCCACTTTCTAGCAATTTCACCGCTTGAAGAGAGAGACAAGGACCTTCTTCCTCTTTTCATGGGATCTCCCGGTATACCAATTCTTTCCCTCATCATCGTCACCCTTATCAGCTTTTCACACAGATCACATTAGCTCGATGAGTCGACAACCAATCCATACCCAATATAACATCAAAATTTTGCATATTAAACTTAATGAGTTGCGCATCATATTTTTTCCACTAATTTCCACTGGGCACGGCCCATACACTTCCTTCAACTGTGCAACTTTACCAGTAGGCATACTAACAATCATTCCATGGTCTAGGATCCTGGGTGACATCCCAAGTTTCTCTACAAATCTCTTAGATACGAATGAATGAGTAGCTCCTGAATCGAACAAAACATAGGCTAGTATGCCTGATATGGGTAGGATACCTAGTATAACAATGCATATAATTTCAGCAGGTCATCAATATTAATCATAATGAATTTCTTAATTTAAAATATACCTACAACTATTTACATCGGCCTCGGTTTTTCCTCGGTGATAGAGCATACATCCTTCCTCGGTTGATTCCCTCGAGGTAAGGGAGGTCAGCGCAGAGGGCCGATTTGGAGGGCAAGGTTGGTCGCCGGCAGTCTTTCGTAATGCCCATAGAATGGGGGTTTGAAGCAACGAATCCGAGATGTCGGAATGGGCGGGGCCCCTCGCACTTGACCCTGCAGATGGAGGTCGAGGTGGCCTTGGAGTAGGCGCCACACTAGTGTTGGCGAAAAGAGGTGGAACCCAACCACCAACGCCTAGGAGGGTAGCCGATGGCCTATAGGGCTGCCTATACATAGGCCCAAAGCTGTATGATCCGCGGTATGCCTTGGAGGAATTTTCCATATCCGGAATGGATTTGTTTCTTCCAGATCCAGAGTGAGGGACTGTTCCCCCTTTTTGCTTATCTTCCATGGTCTTGGCCTTCGCATAATCCGCCATATTCGGTCAAATCTAAGACCTCAAGTCTGCCCCAATAGAGCTTTTAGGCCTTTTAGGAACCTTTTGCCTTCTCTTCAGTGTCCCCCATATGCCTTGGGGCAAAATGGAACAAACTCTCGAATTGTTGTTGGTACTGGGCAGTCTTACCTCCTTGAGTTAAGGCCATGAACTCCGCTCCTTTCGGTCTCGAAGTAGGGATAATGGTTGTCCAAGAACAACTCCTTGAACTGCTCCCAAGTGGGTTACGGATGAGCAGCCAATAATATAGGCTTGAGGCTTGCCACCAAGAATTTGCCTCTTTCTTGAGTTGCAAACCAGCACAAATGAGTTTCAGGTCGGCACTCAAGCACCTCAAATATCTTCTCTAATTTTTGGGATCCATTGATCCTGCTCGGAGGATCCTCCCCACCTTAGAGAATACGGTGGTAAGTTCCTCTTGAATGACTCCACTACCCTTGACGTATTACTGCCGGGAAGTTAGGAGCATAGGCGGATAGTAGGAGTATGGAGGAGGCATCCCATATTGAGGAACACAATGATGGGATTGAGGTGTAACTCCCACTTGTGGTCCGTTCCGACCCTGGTGGTCCTGTGGAGTGAGTACCTGGGAGGTTGCCCGTTGAGAAAAGTCCAACTGCTGTGGATAGCATCATAAATGCTTGTTCTGAAGCATTTGTTTTTTGAAAAGCTTTTTGGGGGACTGCAATTATAATAGCAACATCTCCCGATGTAATGCCCGGGTGGGGGGTCCGGATTTAGTCATAGGTGGGTCCCCATGTGCCCCACCACGACCAAGGGTCTCTGGAGATAGTGGAGGTGAGGTATGCCCCACAGTGGGACCTCCCGGGATTTTGTGGTTGACCGAGGGACGAGGACCCCGAGGTACCTCGGGTATTACTCCGGATCAGTACGTACCATCGTATTCATACGGAACATATCACCCACCACACTGGTTAAACACCATAGAATTGATTTTGGCACACAAGTTCATGCCATCGCATAAGGTGTGGTAGTGTATGATAGCCTGTAAATAACCGCAGCTTAATTCCAAGATAGGCAAAGGCCCCACAGATATGTCAATGGTCCCACTTGACCATAGCACATTAATCATAGGAATAATAATCAATAATGAGGATCAATGTAATCATGCTAGGAGGAGAGAAGGAAAGAAAAGAAAAGGAAAAAAAAAATTTTCAAAATTTCCAAATTTTCACAACTGGTGGGCTGCACCGGCGGGTAGGGGCCCGCCGATCGAGCCCGCCGGTCCTAGTGCCTCACACCGGCGGGTGGTACCGGCGGGTAGGGGCCCACCGGTTGTACCCTCTGGTCTTGCCAGGAAAATAACAGGCCCCAGGCCCTGTTGCTTTGTCTCTTTCCCATCTCCTTTCTCTTTCTTCCTTTCTTCCTTGGGCGATTTTGGGAGGTCTCCTCGGCGCTTCTACCCGCGAGTCTACTCATCCACTTGGTGCTTTAGAGAAGAGTCAACTCACCCTCCTTCAAGTAAGTTCCTCCTTCTTCTTTTCTCAGAATTTCCGTTTGGGGTAGAATGCATGCATAAGGTTTACTTTTTGGGTTTCCTTTTCATATTTTTCACCATAGAATAGTATTTCCATGTGATTGTGATGCTTCTACTGTGGTCATTTGTAGTTTATTTGGATTTTATCCCCTTCATTTGGAGAAAACCCCAAATCGTGCCCTAGGTTTCCAAATTTGGGGGTTTCTTGAATTTTTTACTCCTTTTCTCCAATTGATAACTCCTTTGTGATGCATTCCATTTGATTTGTGCTAGATATGCTTTAGATTTCATGAATCATCCATTATGCTTGGAATCCTCATGTATTTCCATGAAAATCCCTCTTTTTGTTTTGGGTTTTCCCTTGATTTTCATCCCATACTTGTATTCATGGAACTCGAGTCTAATTGGGTATGTTCTTGCACTTTCATGATCCCACTACTATGTCATTTCGTCTTAGTCCTTTGGTTTCCGATTGTTCTCCATTATGTTCAATTTCGATT
>CM040965.1:22349407-22368434 GCA_022985045.1 Macadamia tetraphylla
ACCCGACTAGTTGACACCCTAATGTGAAGAATTAACATTAGCTTAGTTTTAAAAGAGTTGATAAACAATGGAGAATTAATAGAAAGTATACAATCAGAAAAATATGTTATGAGTGTGAGAGGAGGGAAATCCATATTCCAATGCACTTTCTTACTCGTCTTTGGTAGCAATTACTCTCCTAACAAGGAGAATTGGGTCCAAGAGCTAAGACTACATCTTATAACACAAGCGAATTTTTTTGGTAAAGAATAACACAAGTGACATGAATTCAGATAAATATGAACAACTTAAAATCGATACTATTCATATCTAGACCAAAGATTTTAATGGAATTTTCCACATAATCACATAAATCCATCAACAAGGTCTGCCCACCTAATTTACTGTGCCCACTCTAGTAGAAAAACATAACGTTGATTTCAAGATCAGAAAGTATTAGTGTATCCATGAAATGGAAAAAAACATACATAAAAGAGCCGAGGAAGAAATTGACTAGAAAAGGGGTCAGAACCTTAAATATTTCATAATGGAAAATATCTCACAGTGGTAATGTAATACCTCGCTTTTTAAACCCGGCCTGATTTTGCGGTTGAACCGGTTTAACCATGCAGGAACCGAGCCAGAGGAAATTAGAGCGGGTTCCTTATGGGCTATGATGGCACGGGTGACCTTAAACACCGGCTGGCCCGACAAGTCCGAACCAGTGCCAGAAGAGACGGGAGTGCCCAAGTCGTGTACATGCACCTACCATAAGGCCATGTACGGATAAAGCAGGTATTATATCCGTATTTTAAGGTATATACGTATGCTACATCGTATGCCAGTGGTGGGGTTCGTGCCGAGGTCCGAACCCTGTCAAAATCCCAAGTTTTGGCCCTCAGGTGGGCGGACAGGTGGGTGCACCCACCCACCTGAGTGACCCATCCATGTGCACTATTCACTTAATTAGTAATTATATATATAGCTTTATGTTTTTCTTTCTTTCCACTTATGTCACCCGTACATTGGTGAGAATAGTAAAGAGGAGAGAGAAAAGAAAGGGAAGAAGAAGGGAAGAGAAGGAAGAGGAAGAAAGGAAGGATTTTGGCCAAGCTTGATTTTCCCCATTCGGCCGGAGAGTGATCTTCAACTCTAGATCTATAGTTAGAGGTAAGCAAAGTTGGGTTTTGTGAACATTCACGTACTCCAAGCTTTAAACCCTTGATTCGAGTATGGTTTCTTGAGATCTTGTAAATCCCTTTGAAATGATGAATCTAAGGTTTAATAGATGATTTATGTGTTGATCTTGAAGGATTTGAAGAGATATTGACAAGGTGGAAGAAGCATTGTGAGTTTGAAGTGATTTGGAGGGTTTGAGGTTGTTCTTGAGCAAAGAAGGTAAGATGGGTTCCCATCACTTGAATCTAACCTAGATCTAGGTTAGAACCATCCTATAAGACCTTGAAGGTGTGAAGAATGGATGGGAAAACCCCATTTGATTCCCCAAAGAATGGAGAAAATGGGAAGAACAGGTGTTTCCTGCCAAGACCGTGGGTGCAACCGGGGGGCCCCTACCACTGTGGGCACCCACCGAGAAGGCAGGGGGCATCGCACAACCTGGGCCCAACTGACGGCCAACCGGGCCATCCTACCCCCGGTCCTAGTGGGCCCTGCCCAACCGGCTGGTGGAACCGTGGCCATACAGGTGGGCCCCTACCGCGGTCCCAACCGTGGTAGGACCGTGGGCACGCCCACCTGTTCGACCCACCTCGTGGCCCCGAGGGTGATCCTTACGTCCGATTGGACCCAAATCGGGCGTGTGACCTTCTTTTGACGTTCTAAACACGATTTTGACATCGGATTTCATTAATTTTGATCCTAAAATGGTGAAATACTAACCCCGCTCAATTATGTTAGGTTCACCAAATCCTACCCGATTCAAGACTGATCTCACCCGATCAACGGGAACCTTGTACGCTACAAGTAAGTGGGGAGAGGACGTTTGGCCTTGTTTCAAGGCATTGTTTGGCATTCATTTATATATATCTAGTCTAGTCATGCCATCATGAATATGCTATGTAGTCTAGTCATCCCACACATTGATGTGCATATGTGCTATGTTTACTTTCCAAATGCCTATTGAATGAGATGTTTATATATTGAATGTGGACATCATTATGCATGTTGCATTGATAGACTAGATGCCGTAGTCGGCTTGGAGACGAGTGCATTGGTGGCCCGTGGAATGGGACACGGAGGCACTATGCAATCGTACTATTGTCATATAGGAGCATGCGGTATTAGGATTCTCACCATCCCGTGTTACGACCCTTCCTAACAGGGGTTAAGGTGTTGGGTTATCATTTAGGGGGAAGCAGTGGTCGCGGTCGTTGGGTCACTGTGGCGGTTAGACATAACACCCGACGGGTCATGTAGGACAACCGGCAACCCCGGTGGTACATTCAAGAGGGCCAATCGTTCGCTTTTAAATTGTCGGAGTCAAGACCTTTATTTTCACCATTTACATTTCGTGAGAGCCGGTGGATGGCATTGTCTTTACTTTTCCGAGTACTCACGTGGGCCTTCCGACAGCCCTATGGGCGATCGGAGGGAGTTCACGGCTCATCTGGAGTATACGCACTGTGGTTGTAGTAGCACTAAAATCAAGGACTTAGTAATGTTGCTTAGGTGGATGTGATTTAAAATGTATAGCATGGCATGTAGTGCATATGATGTGTTGTGATGTGTGGACCTGTGTGGTCCATCTTTCTACTTATCGAGCTAGTGAGCTCATCCCATGTATACGCTCTTTTAGATGATTTTGCAGTCATACATCCGAGGAGACGGGTGGGTCCCACACGAAGTTTCTAAGAGGACCTGTGGACCCCGAGAGTTAGAGCATGGCACCGATCCGTAGTGAGAGTCAGGTCCAGTGCAGCTTTGAGGCCGCTGAGCCCACTTCGAGGCCGAGCTGAGCTCTACTACATGATACCGAGCGGGCTCAACCTTGATGCCGAGCTGAGCTCCAGCCTTGAAACCGAGCCGAGCTGTGTACTCTGATTGTTTTGGTGGATTTCCTTATGTACTTGATATTTGAATTTTATTCTTTTTGTGTAAATATCATGCCTTCGGGCCCAAATGTATATAATTATTATATCACTATCCGTATCAAGTATTATAGGATTATTCACTGTAAAACTTAGTCTTCCACTGATCCGATGAGTTTATATTAGTTGTCGATGTGTGGTGGAATCAGATCAAGATCTCGGCAGTTTGGGTTAACTGGTTAACTCGTCACGCCTTGCTTCGGGTGAACGGTGTGACAAACTAGTGGTATCAGAGCGGATGCTCGCTCCACTCACAAAGATACCATTAGAATCTCAGACTCTATAATAGGAAATGGGGTTAGTTAATATAAAAGCTTTAAAGATTAAAAGCCAAAGAAAGAAAGTATAAAAAGGGTTGCATTATATGTTGCATTCATGGCATGCGTGAGTATAGATAAAGAATAGAGTCCCACCAATGTCGAGAACCTCTCTTGAAGACGAGCCTTGTGGAAGTCCTCGACTACCACGGTCTTCTCCATCATCACGACCCTTCAGAAGTTGGGCCATTGGTGCGCCTCTGACCGAGGAAGCGCCTCATCATAGTCTGAGGGTCGACGGCAGTACGGGTCTCCCGCGAGGGGTCGAAGAGCTGGTCTCGCACTCTTCCGCTTAGAAGCGGTAGTCTTACGCCGAGCTAGAGGAAGATGGTCTCACTCAGAGATGACATCCTGGCAAGAAGAAAAGAAAATAGGGTGAGTACAGCAAGGAAACTGACAGCAGCATAAAAAAAAAAAAAAGGGGAAATCCAAAACCAAATGCATGCAAAACGGGAACGGTGACAAGCTAGAAACGATAGGGAGCTAATGGATATGATGCACGGTAGGTGACAACGCAGAGAAACATGCCAAAACAGAAAAAATGACAGCAAAAGTAAAGAGCACAAATAAAACGAGGGAATTCAAGTCCAATGCGCAAATTCGAACATAATGGAGAACAACCGGAAACCATAGGACTAAGACGAAATGACATAGTAGTGGGATCATGAAAGTGCAAGAACATACCCAAATAGACTATGGAGTTCCATGAATACAAGTATGGGATGAAAATCAATGAAACTAATACAAAAAGAGGGATTTTCATGGAAATACATGGGGATTCCAAGCATAATGGATGATTCATGCAATCTAAAGCATATCTAGCACAAATCAAATGGAATGCATCACAGAGGAGTTATCAATTGGAGAAAAGAAGTAAAAAAATTTAAGAAACCCCCAAATTTGGAAACCTAGGGCACGATTTGGGGTTTTCTCCAAATGAAGAGATAAAATTCCTATAAACTACAAATGACCACAGTAGAAGCATCACAATCACATGGAAATACTATTCTATGGTGAAAAATATGAAAAGGAAACCCAAAAAGTAAACCTTATGCATGCATTCTACCCCAAACAGAAATTCTGAGAAAAGAAGCAGGAGGAACTTACTTGAAGGAGGGTGAGTTGACTCTTCTCTAAAGCGCCGAGTGGATGAGTAGACTCGCGGGTAGAAGCGCCGAGGAGACCTCCAAGATCGCCCAAGGAAGAAAGGAAGAAAGAGAAAGGAGATGGGGAAAGAGACAAACAGAACAGGGCCTTACTTCGTGTTTTTACACGGGCAAGACCGGCGGGTATAACCGGCGGGCCCCTACCCACCGGGTGCCACCTGGCCGGTGTGAGACTAGGACCGGGGTTCTCACCCGGTGCAGCCCACGGTTGTGAAAATTTGGAAATTTTGAAATTTTTTTTCTTTTCTTTTCTTTTTCTTTCCTTCATCTCCTAGCATGATTACATTGATCCTCATTATTGATTATTATTCCTATGATTAATGTGCTATGGTCAAGGGACCATTGACATATCTGCTGGGGCTTTTGCCTCGATCTTGTAATTAAGTCATTACTTACAGTTATCATACTGCAACACCTTATGTGATGGCATAAACTTGTGTGCCAAAATCAATTATGCGGTGTTTACCCAAAGATGTGTGTGATATGTTCCGTGCACAGGATACGATGGTACGCACAGATCCGTAGTAATGCCCGAGGTACTCTGGGTCCTCGTCCGTCCGATCGACCACAAAATCCCAAGAGGTCCCACTGCGGGCGCCTCACCTCCACTATCTCCGAGACCCTTGGTCGGGTGGGGCACATGGGGACCCACCTATGACTACACTCCCGACCCTCCACCGGTCATTACACCGGAGATGTTGCTAATAATTCAGCAGCCCCAACAAGTTTAAGAACAAATGCTTCAAGAATGCAAGCATTTATGACGCCATCCAAAGAATGCTTGACTTTTTCAACCGGTCAACCTCCCGGGTACTCACTCCTCAGACCCGCCTATAGGGTCGAACGGGACCACAAGTGGGAGTTACACCCCAATCCCACCATTCGGTGTTCCTCAATATGGGATGCCCCCCCATACTCCTACTATCCGCCTATGCTCCTAACTTCCGACGACGAGTAATACGTCAAGGGTAGTGGAGTCATTCAAGAGGAACTTACCACCGATTCTCTAAGGTGGGAGGATCCTCTGAACCGGATCGTGGATCCAAGAATTAGAGAAGATATTTGAGGTGCTTGAGTGCACGGACGCACGTAAACTCATTTGTGCTGGTTTGCAACTCAAGAAAAGGCAAATTCTTGGTGGCAAGCCTCCAAGCCTATATTGTTGGCTGCTCATCCGTAACCCACTTGGGAGCAGCTTCAAGGAGTTGTTCTTGGACAACCATTATCCTAGCTTCAGAGACCGAAAGGAGACGGAGTTCATGGCCTTAACTCAAGGAGGTAAGATCGCCCTTGAGTACCAAAGAACAATTCGAGAGTTTGTTCCATTTTGCCCCAAGGCATATGAGGACAGAAGAGAAGGCAACAAGGTTCCTAAAAGGCCTAAAAGCCTCTATTGGGTCAAGATTGAGGTCTTAGATTTGACCGAATATGGCCAGACAGTGTAAGGCCAAGACCATGGAAGATAAGCAAAGGGTGAACAGCCCCTCACCCCGGATCGTGGAAGAGAACAAATCCATTCCGATATGGAAAATTCCCTCCAAGGCATACCATGGATCATATGGTTCGGGCCTATGTATAGGCAGCCCTATAGGCCATCCGCTACCCTCCTAGGCGCTTGGTGGTTCGGGTTCCACCTCTTTTCGCCCGAACACTAGTGTGGTACCTACAGCTCTAAGGCTACCTTGACCTCCATCTGTAACGGGTCAAGTGCAGAGGGGCCCCGCCCAGCTTCGACATCTCGATTCGCTGTTTCAACCGCCATTCATATGGGTATTATGCGAAGACTGCGGGCTGACCAACCTTGGCCTCCCAGCCCTTCCGCATCGACCTCCCTTACCTCGAGGAAATCAACCGCAGGGAAGGATATATGCTCTATCAGCCGAGGAAGCTGAGGCTAGTACAGAAGTAGTTGCAGGTACATTTTAAATTAAGAAATTCATTATGATTAATATTGATGACTTGCTGAAATTATATGCATTGTTATACTAGGTATCCTACCCATATCAGGCATACCAGCCTATGTTTTATTCGATTCAGGAGCTACTCATTCATTCGCATCTAAGAGATTTGTAGAGAAACTTGGGATGTCACCCAGGATCCTAGACCATAGAATGATTGTTAGTATGCCTACTAGTAAAGTTGCACAGTTGAAGGAAGTGTATGGGCCGTGCCCAGTGGAAATTAGTGGGAAAAATCTTGATGCGCAACTCATTAAGTTTAATATGCAGAATTTTGATGTTATATTGGGTATGGATTGGTTGTCGGCTCATCGAGCTAATGTGATCTGTGCTGAAAAGCTGATAAGGGTGACAGATGACGAGGGGAAAGAATTGGTATACCGAGCAGATCCCATGCAAAGAGGGAAGAAGGTCCTTGTCTCTGCTCTTCAAGCGGTGAAATTGCTAGAAAGTGGATGTCATGGTTACTTGGCATCGGTACTTGATGTTGATGCAAGGATTACACCTCTAGAAGAGGTAAAGGTAGTTAAAGAGTTTCCCGATGTTTTCCCAGATGATCTAATGCATTTACCACCTGATAGAGAGTTGGAGTTTGCCATAGACTTGACTCGGAGCAACTTCGATATCTAAGGCTCCATACAGATGGCACCAATTGAATTGAAGGAGTTACGATGCATTGCAGGAATTATTAGAAAAGGGTTTATTCGCCAAGTGTTTCACCTTGGGTGCCCGTGTTGTTTGTCAAGAAGAAGGATGGTAGTTTACGATGTGCATAGATTACCGGAGTTGAATAAGCTAACCATTAAGAACCGTATCCATTGCCACGCATTGATGATTTACTTGATCATTGCCGTGGAGCAGTATTTTCAAAGATAGACCTTCGGTCCGTTATTATCACTCAAGATAAAGAATAAAGGATATACCCAAAACAACATTTAGGACTCGATACGGTCACTATGAGTTCCTAGTGTTGTCCTTCGGGTTAACCAATGCACCGCAAGATTCATGGATCTAATGAATCGAGTATTTGTGATGTGCTCGATAAATGGGTAATTGTTTTTATTGACGATATCTTGATCTACTCCAAGACCGAAGAGGAGCACACTCAACACTTGAGAATGGTGTTACAGAGGTTGAGGGATCAACAGTTGTTTGCCAAGTACAGTAAGTGTGAATTCTGGCTTGAACAAGTTGGATTCCTGGGGCACGTAGTGTCTAAAGCCGGAATCGAAGTAGATCCTGCTAAGGTGAAAGCAGTAGTGGAATGGGAAAGCCCCAAGAATGTTACCGAAATTAGAAGCTTCTTGGGATTGGCTGGATACTACCGGCGCTTTATTGAGAATTTTGCTCGGATCTCAGCGCCAATGACCAAGTTGACTAAAAAGGGTGTGAAATTCGACTGGGTAGAGGAATGTGAGAAGAGCTTCCAAGAATTGAAAGAAAAGTTGGTGACTGCCCCTGTGCTGACTATTCCTGAAGGCACAGGTGGAATGACAGTTTATACCGATGCTTCCAAAGTTGGTTTGGGTTGTGTTCTCATGCAACGCGTAAGGTAATAGCGTATGCATCCCGACAACCAAAGGAGTATGAGAAGAATTACCCCACTCATGACTTAGAACTAGTGCAATATTTTTGCCCTTAAGATCCGCGACATTATTTGTATGGGGAGAAGTGCAGATATACAAAGGATCATAAAACCTGAAGTACTTCTTCACCCGTATGATTTGAACATGAGAGAGGAGATGGCTTGAACTCATGAAGGATTATGATCGCGACATTCAAGATCATCCCGCAAGGCTAATGTAGTGGCGATGCATTGAGTCGAAAACATGATCGTGTCGCCTCATACTTAATACCACCCACCACTCGCAAGAGGCGATGCTAATGGATGAAACCCTCTTATATGAAGGGGCAACCTTAGAGCTTGAACCTCAACCGAAAACCTTAAATGGTTGATCGATCCTGACGGCTCTCTGTGTGCATCCCGCAATTAGGCAAGAGGTGATAATGAAGCAACCTTTGGATCCGGAATTGCAGCGGATCAGAGTTAAGGTCCAAGATCAAACCATGAACGACCCAGATTTTGCTTTAGCCAGTGATGGGGCATTGATGTTTCGAGACAGTGTGTATTCATGATTTGATATACAAGACAAGATAGTGCGAGAAGCACATAGCTCGAGTACTCACTTCACCTGTGAAGTACCAAAATGTACAAAGACCTCAAACAAAGTTACTGGTGGCCAAACATGAAAGTCACCATAGCTTTGTATGTGGCGACTTGTCTTACCTGCCAGATAGTAAAAGCTGAGAGGCATCGACCTTATGGTACTCTTCAGCCACTCCCAGTACCAGAGTGGAAGTGGGAAAGGATTACAATGGACTTCGTCACCGGACTACCAAGTACACCTAAGGGAATGGACGCGATATGGGTGATCGTGGATCGGCTTACCAAGACTGCTCATTTTATTCCTATCAAGACCAAGTTCTCCATGACCAAACTAGCATAACTTTACATGGACAACATAGTTCGTTTACATGGAGTGTCAGTGAGCATTGTTTCAGATAGGGACCCAAGGTTCACTTCCAGATTTTGGAAAAGCTTACAGCATGCCTTGGGATCACAGCTGAATTTCAGTACGGCTTTTCATCCACAGACGGATGGTCAGTTGGAGCGAACCATACAGATATTAGAAGACATGCTCAGGGCATGTGCAATGGAGATGAGTGGCAGTTGGGAAGAATATATACCTCTTATGAAGTTTGCATATAACAAGCTACTAAGCTACAATTGGGATGGCTCCTGATGAGGCGTTATATGGAAGAAAGTGCGGACTCCTTTGTATTGGGATGAGGTAGGCGAACGTCGAATGTTAGGACCTGAGATGATCCAAATGACTTGTGACAAAGTCGACGTTATTAGAGAATGGATTAAAGCAGCTCAGTCCCGACAAAAGAGCTATGCGGACACCCGCAGAAAAGACATTGAATTTCAGCCAGGAGAAAAGGTATTTCTCAAAATCTCTCCTACTAAAGGGTTGCAAAGGTTTCACAGAAAGGGGAAGTTGAGCCCAAGATACATTGGACCATTTGAGATCTTATCCCGGGTTGGCTCAGTAGCCTACATGCTTGCTCTGCCACCTTCACTTGGGGATGTTCACAACGTATTCCATGTATGTGTTGTTGAAGAGATACGTGCATGATCCATCTCATGTACTGCCCGTGGAACCAGAGTACCTAGAAGCTGATATGACCTATACAGAACAACCAGCTGAAATTTTGGACCGGAAGGTGAAAACCCTTCGCAACCGCTCCATTTCCTATGTAAAAGTGCGATGGGCTGGTCACTCACTTGAAGAAGCATCTTGGGAGGTAGAAGATGAAATGTGAGCCAAGTACCCTCATCTTTTGATCAACAGTACGCAATTTCGAGGACTAAATTTTTCTATGGGGTAATGTAATACCCGCTTTTTAAACCCGGGCCCGATTTTGCGGTTGAACTGTTTAACCATGCAGAACCGAGCCAGAGGAAATTAGAGCGGTTTCTTATGGGCTATGATGGCACAGTGACCTTAACACCGGCTGGCCCGACAAGTCCGAGCCAGGCGAAGAGACGGAGTGCCCAAGCCGTACATGCACCTACCATAAGGCCATGTACGGATAAAGGTGTATTATATCCGATTTTAAGGTATATACGTATGCTACATCGTATGCCGGGTGGGGTTCGATCGAGGCCCGAACCCCGCAAAATCCCAAGTTTTGGCCTCGTTGGCGAGTGGGTGCACCCACCCACCTGAGTGACCCATCCATGTGCACTATTCACTTAATTAGGAATTATATATATAGCTTTATGTTTTTCTTTCTTTCCATTTATGTCACCCGTACGTTGGTGAGAATAGTAAAGAGGAGAGAGAAAAGAAAGGGAAGAAGAAGGGAAGAGAAGGAAGAGGAAGAAGGGAAGGATTTCGCAAGGCCAAGCTTGATCTTCCCATTCCGGCGCCGGGAGAGTGATCTTCAACTCTAGATCTACAGTTAGAGGTAAGCAAAGTTGGGTTTTGTGAACATTCACCGTACCCAAGCTTTAAACCCTTGATTCGAGTATGGTTTCTTGAGATCTTGTAAATCCCCTTTGAAATGATGAATCTAAGGTTTAATAGATGATTTATGTGTTGATCTTGAAGGATTTGAAGAGATATTGACAAGATGGAAGAAGCATTGTGAGTTTGAAGTGATTTGGAGGGTTTGAGGTTGTTCTTGAGCAAAGAAGGTAAGATGGGTTCCCATCACTTGAATCTAACCTAGATCTAGGTTAGAACCATCCTATAAGACCTTGAAGGTGTGAAGAATGGATGGGAAAAGCCCCCATTTGATTCCCCAAAGAATGGAGAAAATGGGAAGAAACAGGGTGTTTCCCGCCAAGACCGGTGGGTGCAACTGGTGGGCCCCTACCCGCCTGTGGGCACCCACCTGAGAAGGCAGGGGGGCCATCGGGCACAACCGACTGGCCCAATCGGTGGGCCAACCGGCGGGCCATCCTACCCGCCGGTCCTAGTAGGGGCCCCTGGCCCAACCGGCGGGTGGAACTGATGGGCCATATCGGGGTCCACCCGGTCCCAACGGTAGGACCGTGGGCGACGCACTGTTCGACCCACCCGTGTGGCCCCGAGGGTGATCCTTACGTCCGATTGGACCCAAATCAGACGTGTGACCTTCTTTTGACGTTCTAAACACGATTTTGACATCGGATTTCATTAATTTTGATCCTAAAATGGTGAAGTACTAACCCCGCTCAATTATGTTAGGTTCACCAAATCCTACCCGATTCAAGACGGATCTCACCCGCATCAACGGGAATCCTTGTACGCTACAAGTAAGTGGGGAGAGGACATTTGGCCTTGTTTCAAGGCATTGTTTGGCATTCATTTATATATATCTAGTCTAGTCATGCCATCATGAATATGCTATGTAGTCTAGTCATCCCACAAATTGATGTGCATATGTGCTATGTTTACTTTCCAAATGCCTATTGAATGAGATGTTTATATGTTGAATGTGGACATTATTGTGCATGTTGCATTGATAGACTAGATGCCGTAGTCGGCTTGGATACGAGTGCATTGGTGGCCCGTGGAATGGGACACGGAGGCACTATGCAATCGTACTATTGTCATATAGGAGCATGTGGTATTAGGATTCTCAAGATCCCTACTTACCCTTCCCAATAGGGGTTAAGGTGTTGGGTTATCATTTGGGGGAAGCAGTGGTCGCGTCGTCAGTCACTGTGGGTTAGACATAACGCCTGCTGGTCATGTAGGACAACCGACAACCCGTGGTACATTCAAGAGGGCCAATCGATCGCTTTTAAATTGCTGAGTCAAGACTTTATTTTCACCATTTACATTTCATGAGAGCCGGTGGACGGTATTGTCTTTACTTTTCCGAGTACTCACGGTGGGCCTTTTCCGACATGCCCTATGGGCGATCGTGGAGGGAGTTCGGTTCGTACTCCAAAGTATACGCAAGACGTGGTTGTAGTAGCACTAAAACCGAGGACTTAGTAATGTTGCTTAGGTGGATGTGATTTAAAATGTATAGCATGGCATGTAGTGCATATGATGTGTTGTGATGTGTGGATCGGTGGTGGTCCATCTTTCTACTTATCGAGCTAGTGAGCTCATCCCACGATACGCCTTTTTAGATGATTTTACGAGTCATACATCCGAGAGCACGGTGGGTCCCACACGAGTTTCTCAAGAGGACCGTGGCCCCTCGAGGAGTTAGAGCACGCACCGATCGCTCAGGTGAGAGCCGTGCTGGTCGCAGCTTTGAGGCCGTCTGAGCTCCACTTCGAGGCCGAGCTGAGCTCTACTACATGATGCCGAAATGGCTAAACCCCTTGATGCCGAAGTGAGCTCCACTTTGAAACCGAGCCAGCCGTGTACTCGATTGTTTTGGTGGATTTCCTTATGTACTTGATATTTGAATTTTATTCTTTTGTGTAAATATCATGCCTTCGGCCCAAATGTATATAATTATTGTATCACTATCCGTATCAAGTATTATGGGATTATTCATGTAAAACTTAGTCTTCCACGATCCGATGAGTTTATATTAGTTGTGCGATGTCGTGGTGGAATACAAGATCTCAAGATCCTGGCAGTTTGGGTTAACGTGTTAACTCGGTCACCGCCCGGTTCGCAGAACGGGTGTGACAGGTAAAATACCAATGACCCTTAAAGATCCAATAACATGAAAGATTGAAAAAGGGCTAGAATTTTGAAGAAACCAGAACCAACTTTGGACAAATTATGTTTGGCATATAAGTATTAATTTTTGGGCTATGTCCTATAGAGTGGTGGCTAACTCATCTTAAACTCAGATTGAGTTTAAGAGAAAAACAGAATATCATTTAAAAATTTTTATGTAAAACTTTCATTCAAACCTTTGGGATTTCTTGTTATCAATAGAAGTTATATTCTAGCAATAGTTAATCATTCTTCAACTTGTTGCCATAGTATTGGGCATATTACTGTTGTCGACATCAAAGTCTTGCCAACGAGTATATTTTATTTACCAGTTTATCATTATAGAACTATTGTAATCAACCATCAGTTAAATGATCTTAATAACCTTTCGCATTGAAGTCCTTTATATTAACCTCAATTTCAAGCAAGCCTGAAGGCTGATCCAATCCTTGATGAGGGGAGATTCCAATAGTCTCTCCTAATTGATACTTACATAAATATGTAAAGAAAGTAAGACCTTACAATTGATTACAAATAGATCATCTAATTCTACTTTGGAACCCAGTAAAGGGTACTCGCATGCACATTTCAATTTTTTTCTATTAATTTTAATTTTTAAGCACAAAATCCTAATTTGTTTACACCAATAATTCCTCCCTCCTGGATCTCTCTAGTTTATCAATTCAGTTATTGTATTGATTTCCCAACATTAAAGAATCAGCTCAAGATCAAACAAGCTCAAAGGTAGTAGCAAAACCTCCAACTAACTCAAAGAAATTCGGATTTGATAATTTTGAGAAGTTGTTAATGGAATAAAATAAAAAACAACAGTTCAAAAAAATCCAAATCATCAATTTAGGGGATTTATTAAAAATGGATAAATGCATGCCAGAGATTGAATGCTTTAAAAATGTATGCAACTGCATAAGTTAATAAAAGAGGCAATAACACTGCAATCGCAAAGATGATTTAATTCAATTAATAGATGAGTAATCAAAATCACACTAAAAATAACCCTTGGTTTATAGTAAAAGCAAATTAATAGTACAACGAATAATGAATAACCATTGGTTTTTTCTTAAAATCCCCCTGCATGGCTTTAAGAGTCTTGTATCTTGAAGCTATTGATTTTTCCACAGATAATCTACCCTCATGACTACCTATCAAGTTGATACGAAATAACTATAACCTTATCCTAACTTCTGATACCACATAATATTAGAAATTATAAAATAAAAAATACCAGCAATAAGTTAATCTTCTTCATACAAAACATGTAAATAAACATATTTAGGCAAACAACTCTTTCGATCTACCTTTGCACCCAGAAGTTTTTTAAGGTCTAAAATAACCACATATGTCAACTAATCCCTATATATAACATCCAACAACGACGATAGTGCCTGTTAACAAAATGGGGGAAAGAAAGACAAAAAAGGAAACGGAAAATTATCTTAGATTCTCATTCAGATAAGCTTTTTCTAGATCTCTATTCTGAATTCTTTCAATAAAGGTAGTGTAGAGATAGAAGTCACTGGGCCACGATTTGAAAAAATCAAAGAGGAAAAGAGAGTACCTGCTTTGCAAAGAAAAGTCACATTTGGATTACTGGTTGTAAGACAAATTCTTTGAAAATCAGGTTATAACAAAGGCTTACTAAAGATTTTCATAACATTATATTATTCTTTGTATGGAGCAAGAACACTATCCTCGTCAGAAATTACTTTCTTGTCAGTAGTAGCCTGAATGTAACCGTCAAGTTTATGTGAGAGGAGATCAAAAAGATATTTAGAGGGTTAGGGGAGGCAAATGACAAAAGAGAGAGAAAAGAAGTTAGAGTAGAGGAGAGATGAGACAGGGTTTGTGTAGAAAGGAAAATAGAATTTCTGAGTGAAAATCGAAAACGAAAGAAAGATTATGCTTTGATGAGTGAAAGAGAGAGAGAAAAGGAGAGTGGGGGGTTCATGTGAGGATTAATAAAAATGGCGGGAAGGAAAAAAACCTACCTTAAATTAAATTACCATTTCCAAGACGACAACATCATAACCATCGTTCATGTTTAAATTTCTGTGATGGTACAAATGTTTCTATCGCCCAAAATAAATTTTGGCACAAATGTTTCTATCGCCCAAAATAAATTTTCAACAACGGTTAAAAATCTATCATCGTCCATATTCCATTTTTTGCTATGTTAATAATAACCGTTGTCTATAATAACTTTTCTACAATAGTAAAACCATAGTTGCTGTCAAACCTCTATTTTCAACAACGGTAACAAAATTAACTGTCATCCAAATTGATTTTCAGTGGTGAAAATATTCATATGATTGCAGAATATTATAGTATGAAACAAATGCTAATGCACCATTGCTAAATATTATAATAGACAATGGAAGGTATATAACCGTCACCATATATCCTAATAGGTGATGGAATATTTTTACTATCATAAATTGCATCGCCTAAAATAGCTTTTCTTATAGTGATAGAAAATCAATCTTAAATTTATAGTTTACTTTCAGTTGATCTAAAGTCGATTACCACATATATACATTAAAAGGAAATTGAGAGTTGATTCATCATAAATTATGTCATTCCTCAAAGCATTAAAAAAATCAGAATCAAATCCATAAAGCTTCATGCAGACTAAGATTGTGAATCACAGCATTCACTCAAGTCATAAAAGAATATAAACCAATAAGAGATTATATTATAAGTAAAGATTACAAATCATGTTTAAAGAAATCAAGTAAGAGAAACGATCTCATAATTTTATCAAAGAATATGATATTCCAGAGAATTAATTGAGATAAATTTTATATGCAAACCATATGATTTATCAAATTAACTAAATAATTTTAGGGTAATTTACAATGCCACCCCTGGAGAATATCAATATTAGGTGGACACCCCCTCTCTTTCACCAAATTAGACTCAGACCCTCTGCCGTCAGTTAGTGTTAAAGAAATATACCAAGAATGTTGAATTCAGCAATTCATTTTTTTCTAAATACCATTTTGCCCTTAAAAATAAAGGAGTACCGAAATTGCCCTTAAAAGTTTTAGTCTCCAAATCGATTGAAGAAAAACCTAACTCACTATTCACTTTGCGAGAAGAAGATCCTGGTGCTTTTCAAATCGATGGCAACCCTTCCGACTTCTGTGAAGCCCTCCAGCGATTAGACCCCAATTGCCCAACTTGATGATCTTTTAAGTCACAGCCTTAACTTGAAATTCAGAAATTTCAGGACATGCTTGTGTCTAGAGGTTGGGTCGAAGGCTCAAGAAGCCGCCATTCCATATTGTCAAAGGGCATTATCAATTTGCAAGGTTCAGGTGGGAAGACTCATCAATGAAGTTAATGAACTAAAGAGAAAAACATGCTCGGGAGAGACAATTGATGTTCTGACCCTAATCAGAAGAACCAACAATCATCTGCTGGGTCTCAAGATGAACCTTTAGTTTCAGAGAAGTAATCTGAGATTGGGACACTAAAGGAACTCTCCAGCGAGTTGGAAAGGAAGGCAAGTGTCGCTCAAATCCTGCATCCTATTGGACAAAAATCTAGGTATATCTATTTAAGCATATGACTTTATTATATACATCATGGTAAATCGTTTGTATGTTGAATTTCAGCTTGAAGACCTCCAACAACTTGTCTTAACCCCATCATCTATCTTTTCTAAAGTCCTTATAATGGTTTCTGTGAAAACAACCGGCAACCAGAGAAGAGCTCACCTTCAACAGCATTGAGCTCTTCGCAAATGGGTACTGTCCAGGAGAGTGTGGGCTTTGACTCTCCAACTGTTTCAACATGTCATACAAAGGAGACTGTGAGTGTCACACATCTTGGTGTGGTAGAATGAAGCATTAAAAGACCATTAACGAACCCAGGCAGTACTAAACCCAGCTCGTTGAAGAAGCCCTTGCATGATTCATCGGAAGGGAAAAGTAATGGCGGCCTATCTTGAAGGGTTTTTGTTTTTTTTAATATAATTCCAATGGCCAATTTAATTAAATCCACAACATTCGTCTAGTCCCGAGGTAGAGGGCATGTTTGCAAGGTTCAAAGTAGGTTAAATAGGTTTTGCCGTGAGGTTGCCGCCGCTGTTCTAAACGATCGTTGGTAGAGACAAGGGTGAATAAACGGGTATTTTTGGTATAATATAATAAGAGTGTTTTACTCATAAGGGCTAAAGTGTCACTTCACAGCATCCCTTAACAGAGACTGATGGCAGGGGGTCCGAGTCTAATTTGGTGAAAGAGAGGGGGTGTCCCTCTAGTATTGGCATTCTCCAAGGGGTGGCGTTGTAAATTACCCATAATTTAATAATCAAATATGATCATCAAATCAATGATGAAGAAGGCAATCAAGATCCTTGAATCGAGAGAGGTCTTACTTGATTTCAAATTCTTAAGACAGTAAAAGAAATCCAAGAGCAATGGTCGATGATTCCATTATGAGATGAAGCAATCTAGAGCAGATTTTTCAAACTGTGAAAACTTAGCAAATAAACCTCACTTTTGAATAGATTTAAAGAATCTTAAACCTTCTCCAAAGAAATCGTAGATGCTAATAAGCTAGAGAGATCGATTGAGAGAGAAGCTGTTGTTAGAAACACCTAGAGGGTGGTGAATAGGTTTTCTCGAGAGTACTTGACAATATTTGGATTTATCACAACTCAGACAAAATACAGAATTAAAGTGCGGAATCAAAATAGTAAGACACAAAGATTTTATAGTAGTTCGACTTATAACCAAGTCTACATCTACTCCTCTCAATATCCCTTCAGAGATTTTTCACTTTATGTTTCTTTTACTGGGCAAGAAACAAACCTTTACAATCGTCTTAATTACAGGTCAAGTGTAACCCACTATTGAATACAAGCAAGAGCAACTCACAATCGTCGTAGTTTCGGGTCAAGTGTAACCCACTCTTGAGTCCAAGCAAGAGCAACTCAAAATAGTCTTAATTACAGGTCAAGTGTAACCCACTTTTGAGTCCAAACAAGAGTAACTTAAATCACTCGAAGTACGAGCAAGAGCAACCCACTTCTTGAGTACCGGCAAGAGAACCGACAATTGAAATGTAAAAAATACAAATTACAAGAGTTGAATGATGTTACCCATGGTATGTAGAACAAGTAATCTTGTGTAAATGTGCAAGTGGATGAATGCATGAATGAACTTGCTTGCACTTTGAAGCTTCTCAATGAGGATGACTTGAATGCTTGAAGCTTTTTCTTTTCACTCTTTTCTTAGAGCTTCAGTTACAATCTCTCTCTTTCTTTTTCAATGTATTTCTCACTCAATTGTATCCATAAAATGCGTCTTATGAATATGTAGAGAAGCGCTTAAAACATTGCCTAAGAGTGGGTATTTATAGCCAAGAGAGTAAGTGAGAAGAGGATTAAAAAATCCTTCAATGGATCTATTTTCTCTGATCTGGATTCAGATTTAGATTCAAAGTAGCCGTTTATAACCGTTGGGTGTTTGAGGTTCTATCCTGATCCAGATTTCCAGATTGGAGTTTTCTCAATCAGGATTGATCCGAATTTCTGGATCCGATCTAGATCCATCTAGATTGAATCTGGATGCCTCTATCAGTTAGCTTTTATGACAGACAGTATAGACTTTATGAAAACAACCATTACTTTCTCATCTGAACTCGAATTGAGATGATTCAAGATACGTTGGATTCAAAACTCCATGTTCTACAACTTTTATGGATAGTCCATTTCCTAATACAGAATTTAAGATTACCCAAAATTCCTTGTAGTCAGGTCAATGTGGTTTTCATAGAATTTCACTAGAACATATTTTTCCTAATATGTTTCTAACCACTTAGGGACTTTCATACTTAGTCAAGGTATGTCCTAATGTCATTCTAGTATGATGTTATGCAATGCATGATGTGCGTGCACATATATATGGAAGTTTACAGATTACATATGAACAACCATTCTATCCTAGAGGTCTTCTTCTCCACTTGAGCCTTAAAGTCTTTATCTTGACTTCTACTCTTGGCACTTCTTCCATTCTTCTTGTTTGTAATCCCATGATTTTGAGCTTCATGCCTTGATATCTTGAAGCTTGAATTCTTCTAATACATTCTTCAAGCATTGATCCAACATTGTTAATACTCCTTATTTGATGACTTCATCAAATTCAGATATGAAGTCTCTATAAAACAATACTTGAAAGCAAATTATTGTTATCTTCAAAACATGAGTGTGAAAGTGAAAATACCTTCTTTGAT